>BLKR01012766.1:0-16431 GCA_011170035.1 Teleogryllus occipitalis
AATCGATGTCGAGAATTTAATGGAATTACACGTTTTGGGGTCTTAAGTTACCAAGAGAGTGTTGTTATTATATCAAAACGTCCGTCTTTCCGTCCATGCGTCCGCTGGTCTGTCTGTCTGTTTCTCTGTGAACACTAGTGTGTAAACTATTCGTAGAATTTTTGTCAAAACTAATTTTCTATTAACGATCTGGCCCGAATCGAGGCCCTGCGATTTTGAAAATAATTCTTTAAATTTTGGGGTAATTTAGTTGAAGCCCCTGGGAAGCATTTTCAAACTTTTCTTAAAAACGGCTCCAAAGATTTTCGACCTACATATGTAACCACAGTCGAACATTCGCCAACGTCGGAACTCGAACTCTAGAGCCTCGCGGTCAGTAACGTTACAGGGAAAACTGTAACGATGCCACTGAGCTATCGCAACCTTTGCAACGTGTACTTAAAAACATTGTAAGTCTTTTTCCATACAATGTTTTAATTTTTCAATATTACAAATATTCAATTGTTTCATATTATTCATGCGCATAGTAAATTTAACTTAAAGCTTCCTGCTTGAATCGTGTGTAACAAATCGGACAAATTGTATATTTGAAAAAATTATTACAATACAAGTAATTAATTATTACAATTAATACAATGAAGATCTATTGAGTGACAAAATGATATTCCTCTAAAACTGAAAAATGTACCGAAACGAATGTTTGCTATTCTGGCAGTTTTCTGTGTACTATTCGTTACTTCTGTGAACGTTGTCTGAAGAATACACTGCGTTAGACGAAAGATAATTATACATATTTCTTTCTTAATGTAATCTGCTCTTCATTATTAGTCTTTCAAATCATCTCATGTGGACGTTTCTTAAAATATGAGTGTTTTTCGCAAAAGTTTGAGTTATATAGTGACAATATATATGTTTTCGAACACCACCAATACACATGCTGGAGATTTATTTCCAAGTGCAATCGTTTTAAATACTAAATTTTAAACTACGTTTTATTTAGAATTTTGTCTGAAATAAACAGTAGCTTTTGCGATTTTTCGAAAGAATTTTCTGGCATCAAGAACAATGTAATATTCAAAACACTACATAAGTGACCTGCCCAAGGACAATATCTTAGCGTATTTGATTGGGTGGCTTCTTCTTGTGCTGAAGATCTCGGGTTCAAATCCTAGCCTGCACTACTCATTTTTTATTCTGTACATTAGAGTATGTATCTGACAAATGACTTTGAAATCAGTTGTAGACGTGGAATTTTATATATCGTTTTGCTTTTCAATAATTATATATTTTTTTTGTCTCTCAGCTGTGTCTCTGTCGTTTTCTTTAGGTTTATTAGAAGAATGAAGTGTTAGTAGTATAAAAGTTGTATGTTATTACGTAACCGTTACCAATAAAACAAGAAAATAAGACCGTTTTTTTATTGTTTGTATTGGTAATCAGATGAATAGAAAGTGAATAACTGCGTCAATGGTAGGTGCTTTTTTCAATTAAATATTTTTGAGAATCGACTAATTACCAGCTGCACTGAAACCCTTATTTTCCGAAAGAAAGCTGTAACGGCTATTCAAGCCAGCAGTGTAATTTTTGTTATCCTAGCTGGGAAGCGATAACCGAGCAAGTGGCAGCAGCTCAGGATTTGGCAACAGGGCATTGGACACAGGAGGCCTGTGGCCGCCGCTTGGCCCTTTAACACGAGGATGGTTTCTTCATTGTAGGGAAGAAAGTGAGAGGGAATTATGTGAGCTTATTGCACTCGTCGGTCACAAATCATGTGCGATCGCGCCATGTGTCTGCCTGAATTTTGACATTTGCAAACACGTTAGGAACGTATGTTAGCACGGTGTTTAAAAAATCTGTTCCTCAATGCTTCTGTGCGAAATTGGTTGTATTTTGATCTGTACGAGAATTCGTAAACGTGTTTTAAATTAAAAATTTCACAAAACAAAATGAATATCGTCATCCATTTTTAACATGAATAAAGTAATATATTTACCCATCAGAAACTTGAATTATGAAGACAGAATATTAACAAAAGAATTGGGATCCCTTAGACCAGACTTGTGCATCAATCAAATGTTCAGTAATGAAAATAGGTCGGACATTTAAGCGGTAAATATTCTTATATTTGGTGCTCTCCCTGGTTACTAATCTGGTCACCCTAGAGGCGCCACTAGATCATAGCTACCTTAAAACACTAAGAAAGCAAATTCATTCACGTCTTAAATTCCCTAATATTCACTGATCACATATGATCCCGTAGGTCATATGTGGTCAGTTATGGGATTGAAAATAGAAAATACAGTTTGTCTAATAAAAAAATATTTAACATGAGAGGTCTGAGAGACCGAAGTTTAATTGACCCTGCGACTACGGCAACGTTGCTGAAATCTATGTTGCAAAGACTAGAGACAATAATCAAAGCAAATGGAATTCATACCCAGTATTAAATAACGTAATATGTTTTGTTCAACAGGTGTGTACGAAGACTTTATAAGCTTACAAAAACGGCCATTTTATTTTGTTTCTAAATATCAGGGAGTTGCTAACATTTTGAACTTTTGTAATATAAGGGAATAAGAAGAGTATTCTTAATTTCTAAACTTGATATCTTTATTCTTTCTAACATATCGTTCGTATTAGATTCGTAGAAGTTTCTGCTAGAGTTTTCTAGTTGTTCGCAAGGCCGTCCTTTGGCCTAAGCAACTGCCATGAGTCCCAACTTCAGACAGGGACATAGATAATTGAAATAAAATACAATAGGATCCCCAATAAATTTGTATTACACTCTTAAAGCCCATAAATATGTAAAGGCATTTTTTTTATTTTTACTGTTTAAATAGCTTCTTAAATATCGCAGGATTATTGATAAAAGTGATCAATTCCAAAAATTTGTGGTTTTGGATAAAAGGCATTTACAGGTATCTAAACCTTCCAGAAATCAGTGTACTGTTTTCGATTTTCATAGTATTGTAATGCTACATCTTCTATATTATTATCGTTTTAACATTAGTTTAATTTTTTGTTATTCAATTGGTCAATTTTCGCAAAAAAATTTGCAATTTTTTCAGTTGTGAGAAGACGCTAGAAAAATTCAAACTTTTGCAATTTTTGAAAATCCTGTTAACCGTGAAAATAGAACCAATGCCACTTTTATAAGTGTATTTTGCTCTGTTATTACAATCAATTTAAAGAAAAAATTTTGAACAAAACTTTTGAGAAAATTTCGAGAATGTCCGTGGGGCTTGATCTAAAAACCCCCAAGTTTTAAAGAATGGTTTTCAAAATTTCAAAGCTTCAACTACAGTTTCTTCAATTTGAAAAAAATCCTACGCATGGTTTAAGCGCTAGTAGTGTTCACAGACGGACAGACGGCGGGCGTTTCGCTTGGAATTGAGTTTTCGGTATCAAAGACCAACAAAATAGGAATTCTGGCTACATCACATATTAGAGGACTTTTTTCTCTTAATTAAGCAACTGCATTTATCCACTTTTTCGTTATCAGGATCCGGCAATGAATTTTTTTCTGCCGAAAATCCACCGTTTTTTCGCGCAACATTACATAACTTTCTCTACATTACGTATATTACTCCGTATATACGTAGGTATGCAAGAAAGTAAAAATGATATTTCATTAAAATCTGTCTCCTATTTATAATATACTCGCATAACTGTGTTCAGCATGCTCTTAATAATTCACTTCACCACAATAAGAGCATCAGTTAATCCTATACTGCAGTTCAGTGAATCATTTTTTCGTCTACGTTTCTGCATCCCACGAAATTTGCTAAAACTTGAAAATTAATAATTTGTATTACTGCTTCTTATATTAACTTCATATTATTATATAATAAGTTTGGCTAACTTAAGATGAACAAATGCAAAAAAAAAAAATAAAATAAAAAGCATATCTGGCCCAGTTAACCAAACTGTCCTGTATATCAATACAAGTAACTGGAGTTATTTTCTGACGTTAATTATCCACTCCACACAATTTTGCGTAGTGTAACGATTATGGACAATGTACTGAAATCACATATTATAATGTTCTAACCGAAGTGCTAGCAGTACGTTTTTTCGAAATTTTGATTAATAAAAACTAATGGCGGCATGCATGGTAATAGTCTAGTTTTTACAATTATATATATATACAATTATAGATATTACAATTGTTTGGTGATGGAAACACTCTGGTGTAACGTTCGTAAAAAAAACTATTAATTTTAACTTACTTTCATTGAGCGAAATAACTTCTTTACCGTGCGATAAGTTGGAGCCCTGATGAGTCCCAACGAAAAGAGTACGTCTTAATCCATTTATCGGGTAGTTTATGCTAACAAATGAAGCTGAATAATAATGTTATCTTCTAAAATATTTTGATGTTTCGATAGCAGGAAAGTCGTCAAATGATGACATTAAGCGATAGTGTTGCGTAATATTGATTTTCCCACTTCCCAGGCAATATTCTGCGTCCGTTTATTTTCTGACTCCCAATTTACAACTAGAGAAAGCGTACCTCCCCATCTCCGTTCTGATAGACTCAAACATTTTCTTGAGAAACTTCAATAAAATGTTTCAATAGTCTTTAATTTTTTAAACTTAATTTAATTAATTTAAATTACTTAATTAATTTAAATTACTTAATTATTTTAAGTTAATTCACAATTAACTTTGCAATTACAGAATTACATGAATTCAAACGGATTGGTAAGGCTGTATTAGTATTTTTTGATATTTTGCGATGAAATAAAAAAAATAGTTCACGCATTGGTAGTGATGTAAAAAACCGATAATAATATAAACTTATAAACCCGTTTATATATATATATATATATATATATATATATATATATATATATATATATATATATATATGAGACTTGAGATTTGAAATTATACGTGCAATTTTTCATCTTGCAGCCGTCGACACTGTCGCTTTTGGGGAAAGTGGCCTTCGCGACCTTTCCCCTCTTCTCGCAAAAGTGCCGGCGCCGCGAAGGCAATCTTCCCCTAATGCGACAATGGCAACGGTTGCTAACAGGAAATCTCGTACATTTTGTTCAAAATCATATGTCTGAAAGTATAATTTTATACTCAATATACTATAAAAATATGAACGTATGTTACATCAATGCATTCGTCTATTTATGATTATCTATCGCTAGTGAAAAAAATATATGGTCCCATTTAAAAAATCAAAGATAATTAATTTTTTCGAAAACTAAAAATATTTCGAATTATATCTCTACCGCACGTTACTTCCCTCATGATTCCGCATTGTTAAGCGAAAACTGCATTTCGATATTGGGAACCGTTTAGAAGTTATGAGGTGGCCTATAGTTGGTGGGACTCTGTATAATTCTATTTCTCAGAAAATTTTCATTACGAATTTTTCTATTTTCCAATAAATAAGCGCTTTTTACAACAGTTATTATGTTTTATTTAATAAAAACCTCATTAAAACATAGTTCTCTTTTGTAATTAAGTTACCCACCTCCTAGGAATGTTTCCGCGCTCAAATTTCTTTCGTTGCCCGCTGCAGCGACGATTTTGAGTGGCAGCATCCGCGAGGCATAAATAGGAACACGAATGCCCATGCGGGCAAAACTGACCGCCCTTGCTATAGATTCTGCTAGGATATTATTTGATTGACAGTCACAACTATTACGATCGCGACATTTTACAATCTTTTATTTTAGTCATCAATATTCCCTTCGAGATTCTGAAATTTTTTTTTCTGAAGCTTGGGATATTGTCAGTCCACTCTTAATGCAGGTATTCTTCAGCTCACCGATCGCAATAAGACGTGACTTGAACCGCGAGTACTTGGAAACAGCAATCTAGCTTAAATCAAGAATAACATTGGCATCAGTTAAACCCCATTTCTAAAATACATTAACAAAATTATATAAGAAATAGAAAACTGATTAAAATGCAAACAAAATGAAAGAGAAAAAATTGAATTAAAACTATAATGATAATAGGACGCACTATTTGGTATCGCAGTATTATAATAATTCATGAAGTCCGCAGAAAGGTTTCCAATCCCCAAAAGTTTTGTCCACACTAGGAAACGAACTCGCTTAGGTGCAGAGAGTGGTTTCCATGTCCACCAAGAATCTCTCCAAGAATCTCTCCAAGAATCACAGCCCCTCCGACACAAAAAACGTTGGACAGATTAACACATGCTCATGAACGAGAATGAAGTATGTTTCGAACTTGACGTGGGGTCTCACAGTCCGCGGTATCTACTAATGTTTGAAAGTAGGGTGCAACTACTGTAAGTTTGAGATCGCCTGTTGGAATTTACGTGTTTCGGGAACTACTGTATGAACAGAACATTTCAAGAGTTCAATTCAATAACACGGCGACTAGAGCAAGTGACCTCTCTGAGAGTCATTTCAAAACATAGGCGCGTGAGGGATGTTATGTCCTTGCCTTCAATGGAAATGGAAACAACGTTAATTAATGTAAGGAAGTATATGGATTTGGAATATATGCATTAAAAAATATTTTCATCACAAAATTGCTCTCTCATTAAAATTAACTGAGCTCATGCTTAATTTCCCATACCAGACATTAGAAATTTCTATCATTACATGTCAATTAGGTATAAGATCGATTATTACAGAACAAATCATCAGATTGATGATGTACTTCTTAATATTGTCTGTGAAAAGTATACAAATTAGTGTTATAATAAGAAAGAAGTTTCGTCTTCCTAAAACATGTGTATACTGTTTAGTTGCATGTTTTATTTCTATATTTAAATGTGTGTAGCATTACAATGCAAACAAAACTCTTATTCGTTTATTATATTGAATTTAAATTATTTTTCACAATTTAATACACGACAAGAACGTGTTCCTACAAAAGGGAGTAACGAAGCATTCTCCAGGGGAGGGAAGTGTTATTGGATTGGTGCCACTTTCTACAGACTCCGCCTCTTATGCATTTTAAGGCGAGGAGAACGGGGAAATCTTCGGAGGCTAGGCCACTTGAATTACTAGAAGAGCCAATGATAAGCGTTGCTTGCCTTAGAGTTAAGGATTGCTCAAGCCCGGTGTCAAATATACATTATTACTCTTTAAATTATTAACAAATGAGACATCATTGAATTTCTCTATTGATATATTCATTACAGGTAAAAAATGTATGGTTGTATTTGAAAATTCACATGTGATTCAATTTCAACAAAATTAAAATTAATACACGGAATGTATCTGCTGCCTAAAACTTGCCTCGTGGAATAAATACGAAAATGATCTCTCATGCCACCGCTCTGTCCAAAAGCATTTTGCAAAATAATTTGTTGATAATGAATTTCCTCGCTAGACGTTAAACATATTGGCATACACTTTGCACCACTGAATAGAATGCATTCAACCACAAAGAAATCTTCAAATTTGCAGGATAACAGTTCGTCTCAGCGTTTTGAAATTTGCCAGAGAATTTATTTATAATAAAACGTGTGTCAACGATACATGAAGAATCGAAAGTTAAAAAACAGCTTATGAGCAACAATTTCCACCGATTTGTCGTAAGTCACAAATCGTTAATACAATTTAATAAGCAGAAAGCAAGACACTGCAAAACTATTTGAATTTTATACTTGACAGCCAAGATCGAATGAATTGGGGGTTGGAAACAAGTGAGGGTTGTCATCAGACGCTAAGATCGTATAAACAATTGCATATCTCGAAAACGAAAGGCGATAGCTCCGGTTGGATTGCGGAATTTTGCATCTTGTGTAAAGGGAAATGAGATGAGAGAATAAAACAGAATTGCAAAATTTGTAAAACTATAAACAATTTCCAATTTTTGCAATTCTAAAGTGGGAAGGGTTTTCTGATGTCCCAGAACCAAAAACTGCGAATTAACAATTTTGAAACAATTAACAATTTTATAAACAATTCCGAAATATGCGCTATTCCTGCCAGGGAGTGTCCCCAAATTGTCCCTGATTTGATGATAGCAAAATAACAACTTTGACATGAGATGCAAATTAATTGCTTAATATCTAGTTTAATTGTTACTTTAATGATAAATATACAGCTGGTCTTTGAATTTTACTTTCTTTTATTGAAATGGTTCCCTAGAAGTCCTAACGATTCGAGAAAGACAGTATTTTGCATTTTTGCAAATGTAATATACATATGAACAATTGAAAATATGCAATTATAATCGTTTTTCTTATCGCAAAATTCTGTAGTAAACTGGTCATTTGATAAAGTTCATAAATTGCGTTTGGACAAGAATATTGGAATTTAAATATCTATAAGAACGTAATTGTTCTAAAATTGGTGTTATTTTATCTGATATCAATGTAATTTCTTCAAAAAGAATTGTGTTAACAGTGGTTAAGTGCTATGAGTTCATATATATTTCAATGAATTTACTTTCATGTTCATTGAAGTGTTTCTTTCATGTATATTTCATTTGAAAATACTTCCACATCTGAACTGGCGGCGCCCGCCATTTTGTACGACGTAATTTTGTTAGGGCCCTCCCCCCTGCGTTGAGATTGGCTACGAGGGTTTGTGAGGCTCCGCCTGCGACGTTTCGTCATGACAAGGGCTGTCCAAGCCGTGCAAAAGCTGAACTTAGCCGCAGACGGCCGCGATCAATTTATGTTTCCAGTACTGTACATTATTTTGAAGGGACATTAGAAGTTATTTATTAGGATAATGCAACTTATTTTACTTCATTGTAAAAATGTTATTAGCATTGGAATTAATGCAAACCTAACCGAAGCCCCCCAATGTTCCATGTATAAGGAGCCCCCAATTTACGATATGTCTAAAATAAAAACAATTAAGGATTTTCGCACTTTCCTTCAACCTTAAGAGTTTTTTTTTTTCAATCATTTATTATTTTGAATAGTATACATGTGGTTATGTTTTACAGTACAAACTTTTTAGAGGTTAATGAAAGAAAAGAAGAAAACCTACTCTGAAGCCTATCAGTTCGGGAGGGTAGGACGAATAAGTCGAGACAATTTCAGAATTTAATCCCAGAGAAGACGAAAACAGATTTGAGAGAATTCTGATAATGTTAAACTAAAAACAAAACAAGATTCCACACTCCGGTGAGGAGTCAAGCATGTCCTTTGACTCTTCCGAATGGGATGTTATACCAGGGATACCTTCTTTACCAGGTGAAGAAGATGCAGGGAGCTTATTTTGCAGTGAACATTTTTTAAAAGACGTCTTAGGAGAAATATGGGTGATGTGCCTGGACTCATAGAATGTGCGGGGATGAAATATATGCTTAGTGTGATTTTTGTCGCACTAGAATATATAGACTATGTGCAGGACATGAGACAATTCGTTATATAAGACGTTAAACTTGTATTTTTTGTAAATTATATAGTTAGATCTATTTAGTTATTTTCATTTATTGTTACCCATTTTACCCATTTCTTAAAACGTTTCCGGGGCTCATATTAGGAAACCTTTTTAAATATCCACAAATTGTAATATTTTGAAAAAAATTATTGTTAAACTACTTACATGCCCAATAATTTTAAGTATAATATTCGTATAACTAAGTAAGGTATGCATTGAAAATATTTTGATTTAATTGTGCAGAAAATTGGATTTAAAAATATTTCAAAACATAATGAGGGCCCGGGTTTAGGTACTTTCCTCTAATGGTACCGCGACCGTTTTCATACGCCACAATCGGATGATGAAAAAATAATGGCCTTACGCCAGTGCCGTCAAAGACCGACTGGTCCTGATTTGGTTCACGCAATATCAATAGAAAATTCTTATAGTTTCTTAGCGAATCCATACGCCGCTGTCGGCAGCGGCAGTAACTGTGCTGCGCCGTGTCAACACCCAGGTGTACTAGTCCCGCGTAAGTCACGAGTGGTTTCATATTGTGATTGTGGCGTACTACACAATGGTAAATTACAAGTTTTAAATTGGTTGTAACCATTACAATTTTTTAATGTATACGATTCAAGCTTACCTGTTATTTATGGTACGTGATAACTAAATTGTGAAATATAAATAAAATAAAACTATAATAATAAATAAATAAAATAAACTAATGATTTCTCCCCATAAGTCACATACAGTTTTTGACTGTTTTTAACTAAATAAATAAATAAAAACTAACATGCTTATTATCTCTTTCACAGAAACATACAAAATATACACAAAACATATCTGTATTAGTTAGAGTACGTCGTGGACTGCTGTCCAGCACCATGACCGTTGACCGTTTTAATAGAGTCGTTGCAAAGTTAAAGGAGTAACGGAACTGAGGAGAGAGATGAAAGATGTAATTTTGAAATGATTTTGATCCTAATGTTAAAATGGGGGGATGTGTTATTGCCGAAAAATATTTAGTATGACACAGTTTACCAATATTTAATTACTAATGAATTGCGAAAAAAAAATCAACAAATCGTCTTCAAATTGCTTCTTAATCTGACTGTTTTGTGTTAACCTGAACCCCACGTGTGGTGGAAGAATCCCTTGCCTCAGTTAAAATTGTGTGTTAATTAAATCGCTCCAAATCGGCTTATTTTTGTAGTGGTAAATTGTGACGATACCAACTTGAGGGAGATGCTTGTGGAGAAGCCTTTACTCATTGACGCAACACGGACACTTTCCCAAGTTTATTGTAACAAAAGTAAATTGAAAAATGTAATATTGTGGCGAAATGTTTGAAGAACACTTGAGTAAATAAATAAAAATGTGGAGTTTCGGTTAGAACTGAATTTTTAAATAGTTTTATTTCAAATCCGTGAATCATACTTGGAAATTTCAGATATTATTTTGAAAATAAAAACTAAATTTAAAATGTATAAAGGCAAACCACTCAGCAACTTTTTGTTGCATATTCATTACCAAATTAAAAAGCAAAATATTCATGTTGTAAATATCTTTTTTAAAATTTCAATTGCGTTTTTGATTTGGAAGTCAACACTACAAAATATTATATTCTTTTAATTTTTAGTTTTTCAGTGGGTTTGGTGGGAAAAGTAATGTAATATTCCCTCCTTGCGAAGTCTCTCTACCGCCGAGGAAAAAGATCCTGTACACTATTTGTGCAACTTTTTATAATACAACGGACAGATTGACGTTTTGAAAACAAAACACTTTCTCGGGATCAGGGATCCCCAAACACATATTTCCGTCAATATATCGACATTTATTTTTGTAGAATTACGTAACATTCTCTTTACTACGTTTAAAATACGTAGAATCCGGGAAAGCAAAATGCCCCCTACAAATTGTGTAAACTTGCCCTTTGAAGTCGGTTAAAATAGTAGTAATACTTCAATAAACACAGACGTGCTAATATTTTACCCAAATGTCAAAATGTGTTTCTTTTAAAAATTAATTGTCATGGGATATGTGTATACATTTATTTGTATAGTAGTACCTAGTTGGAGCAGGTTTTTGCTCCTAAAGTGAGAGTAAAATGTTCCAACGATTAAAGGCCAGTTTCACCAACAGCCGAGTAAAGTTAAGAGCAGATACTGGAGAGTAAGCATTCCACAATAGTTACTCTCGAGTAAAATATAAGCGTTTTACCACGCTTTTCGAGGGTTATGTTACTCTAGAGTACAAACTCCCCGATTTACACCGCGAACCCGCTGAAAGCGCAATTCTTCATACACAGCAGAGAGCGATTCAAGAGGCCTTGGTTCCAGTCCCGACGACGGCAGGATTTTCCACATTAGCTTGTGAGCTAGTCGCTGTCTGGAGGAGAATTCTAGCAGTCGGCTGCTCTGATCGGTAGTTTTTCATGGTTTCTCCAATCAACACCAGGCGAATGCCGGAGCAGTACCCTAACAAACGATCTACGGACCGCGCCCGATATTTCCTTCCTCTTCCTTGTCCTATCCTCTCCCCTTACACACACACACACACACACACACACACACACACACACACACACACACACACTTATACTAACATTCACTACACTACTACGTAAGTTCAAGGGAAAAGAATGAAGTTATTTTTGGAGCTACACCTGAACGCTGATATTACATGATAGTGTGCTCTACAAAACGATATTTTTTTAGTTATCACTCGAGCACTATTTCGTCTATTTTTGAAATCATACATGTCATTTCCTTATTAGCAACCACAAATTTTTATCAGAGTAAATCTTTCTGGATTATTCCTAAAATTAAGAATTATCAATTTAGGGTTTGAACCAGTTTCTTTTAGATTTTATAATTATTTACAATTTTTATTTCTGGGCCATTTTATACACGTAGATTGATATTCCACATTTTTGTACTGGACTATTTGTTTAGCTGGACGTCTTTATGTGACATCTGAAAGTGGAATTGATAATGTTTCGTTTAAAAGTTGTTCGAGTTATCACGTATGTACTGAACGTGGGAAAGAAGTGATTATGAATGACGTAAAAGTTTGTTTACATGGTATTCATTACGCATCTAAATACTAAATGTCCAGAGATATGCTGAAGGAGCTGTAAACATGATTAATGTCATTACTTTCTTCTTTATCTCGTTTTAGGTCATTTTACAAAACATTAGTTATTTCATTCATCAGTTTTCGGTGCGTTCTCGTAGGTGGATAATAGGTGAGAATTAGGAACAACTGTTTTCATGTAGGATGTATAGTTATCACAAACCTTTACTTATATTTATGACAAAATTCTTATAATTGTAACATTTTTTTCCGAAATTCAGGTAAACACTTTAAGTGAAAAGGTAACTATTGCTTCAAGTTAAGATACTAAATTTTTAGATTCAAGTTGAGCAAGAAAATAAATGAAACTAAATATAAAATGGAATAAATCTTAATATTCATTACAATCATTGCCAATTCAGAGAGCATACAACTCATTCCACAGGTTTTGAAACGAATGGAAATTAATCATCCTCGAAATCATTACCAAACCTTATTCAATTAAGTGAAAGTACAAGCAATTATATTTTTGTTTTCATTTTAGTTAACCTTAAAAGTTTTAATATGCAATTCTTTCCGGGCGTGGGAACTTAATGTCATGCGTAGTTGTTGTTATTGTTATTGCTATTATTATTATTATTATTATTATTATTATTATTATTATTATTATTATTATTATTATTATTATTATTATTATTATTATTATTATTATTATCATTATTATTATTATTATTATTATTATTATTATTATTATTATTATTATTATTATTATTATTATTTACCCACTTTCGGCTGGTTCATTCACTTCTGCATTTGGGTCCTATCCAATAACTTGTGTAGTGATACAACGGCACATACCTTCTCGCATTATTTCTAACTGCTCCGCTATATTATACTATTCATGAACCTCCAAAAGTGTTTTTAACCAACAAAAAGGTTACCTGCAACAAGACTCGAACTCAGGGCCTCCGAGTTAACTCGCCCTGCGCTATACCTCTATGAAAGTGCCTTTCGAAATCGGGCTTACTTTTACAAATGTAATTCTCAACTCAATATTTGCAATATGCAACTTTCTAAAATTCAGAGAAATCAACGTAAATGAAACACCATTCTCTTCAGCGTCCTTTGCTTTACACATAAAAAGGAAAGAATTGGAGAAGGTTTTTGAGAAAATATTTTTTTCTTTTTATAATTTGCATTAATGTCAACCAAAAAGACGTGAAAACTACTCTTTTTTTAAACTGTACATGATCTTTTTTAAGAGCTAAGTTTTTAGAACAGATTTTATTTACGGCAATATTCTCTATCTTCAATTTTGTAGTTTTGAAATGTTAACGTTTTGCAATTTTCTGAAATACAGCGAATTTGCGGGAAATTGTACTACAAATATTTTTACCTTCCATTCATACATACGAGGGGAAAATTTAAAGAAAAAATTGGAGCCATTCTTGAGTTATTTTTTAGAAATTGCTTAAATTTCAAACACAAATGACGCCAAAAGTACTCGTTTTTTTAAAGTTGTACATGAAATTTTTTGAAAAAAACTGTTGAAAAAATTGCCTGTATTTCACGAAAACTTAATCAAGACTAGTCATATTTTCGAAAAATTGCAATTAATCGTATTTCAAAACCTGTCTTCAAAGAAAAGATTTAATTAAGGAAAAAATATATCTTCAATATTGTAGTTGTGAGAAGACACTGACAAAAAAATTTGAACTTTCACAATTTTCGGAAAATGAGGGATTTACATTAAAATGTGATCTACACAATTCTCTTAAGCGTCCTTTACTCTATCCAAGGACAAATATTATTTTAAAAACATTTGTGCCGTTTTTTTTTTAAAATTTTGAAACTGTAGTTGAAGTTTCGTGTAAAGTACCTTCAAAAACTAAAATATCCACTTAAAACTCGCAAAGCCTCGAGTTCTTTCAGATTGATCAGGAAATATCACGTTTTGGAGAAAACCGGCTGAACAGTTTACGCGCTAGCATTGACCACAGACGGACGTTTTGCCGTCAATCAATTTTTCGGTGGCAAGGACCCACAAAATATGGATTCTGCCTACATAACATGTTAGAGGACGTAACTTACTTTATATAGGAACATAATTGTCTGTTTTCTTTTGTTTGCGCATTCTTGACAAACCATCCTCGGTAATCGAATCCAATTTGCCTTGGATGGCCTTGGCCCTGTAGGACCTGCTCTTGGACTACTGCAAACAAATAGCGATGACACAAGCGTGAAAGATGCTTCGTGAAAAAAACGAATTCCAGAATGGTTACTCATGACAACTTATATTATATACCCTTGTAATTGTACTACATGCATTTATTTCGTTTAACCATCTTGGTACCACCAGTCGGTCGTCGTGCCGAAGGAGGGTAGGGTAAGTCAAGACCGTGGTAATAATAGACATGTGGAATTCCGGCAAGCCGGTTTGAATCATATGTTGATGTGTGTGAAGTTCTTTTTTCTTTTTCGCCTTACTGCGTACTGAAGTAATAAAGAAAAAGTATTGTAACGCTACGGCAGAAATGGGCGAGTTCTTAGGCAGCAAAACTCGCATTGTGGGGCCTCGATATAGAAAAGTAGATACATCTTATCCTATCTAGTTTCTTCCTCTGGTATATTGTTTAGTTCCACGTACCACGTTTTGTGAGTCGCTGATACAAAAATGTCCATTGACGGTAAAACGGCTGTCTGTCGCCAATGTTAGTGTCTAAACCGACAAGACGATTTTCTCCAAAATTATTCCCCGATTCCCCCGATATTCCTCGATCGATCTGAACGAACTTGAAGTCTGCGAGTTTGAAAGGAATATTTTGATTTTGAGAATATTTAATAACATAATTTTCAAACTTCTCTCAGAATTCTATCGACATTTTTTTTATTAAACCTTTCCGTTGTATAGCGTACAGGACGTATAAAAACTGAGGAAGGTTTCATTTTGGAGGAAATATCGGAATTTTCAAAAGTTGCAAAAATTCAATTTTTTTCACCAACTTCTAAAATTACAATATTGAAAATGCATTCTTTCAGAGTAAATCTGTTCTTCTAAGAAAAGACCTTTGTAGACAGATCCAAATAATGTGAATATTTTTCAAATAACTTTGCGTGAACTACTGGCAACTTTAAACCAAATTATAAAAAATGGGAGCATTTTTTATATTTTGTTTTCCTCTGATAGAGTAAGGGACGATCAAGTATGTGGTGTGGTCTCATTTTTGTCGAACTCTCTGTAATTTTAAAAATTGTAAAATATTAACATTGCAAAAATACAATATTAATGAGATAGTTTTTAAAATCATCAACTGCAAGGATTAGAATTGTTCAGTCTGTTCCGGCTCCTGAAAACTACTCACTCCATCTTCTCAGTGGTCTTCCCACAATTCTTCTCCCTTTTGGCTTGCGGTTCAAGGCAACTTTGACTACTCTTTCTTCGGGCATTCTTAATACATAATTTTTCCATTTTTCTCTATATTCTTTAATAATAACACTCACACTTAAAATTTTGAGTTCGTCTCTAATTTCTGCACTTTTCTTGTGATCAAGAAGTGTATAACCTGCTATGATTCGAGTAAACGTAATTTCAGCTGATTCTAATTTTCTAATTTGGTCTTTAGTTAACGTCCAACAATCACTTCTGTATAACAGCATAGGGCCATTGCTTTTGAGAGTTTCTTTTCCAACTTTATTTTTAAAGTTCGAGCTATTGTAACACAGAAACGTCTATATCTGTTTAAATTTACATGTGAATCACAATTTGTATAATATGTTATTCTATAGCAAAGGTAATTAAATGTATTTACCTCTTCTATTATATTTTTTCCAAGAGCTATATTTGCTACTAATATACGTAGAATAGAGAAAGTCATGTAATGATGTAGAAAATCGATTTCGAGGTTTCAACGGAAATACACGTTTTGCGGTCCCCTGATACGGTAAAAGTATTATTTCAAAACGTCTGTCTCTGTCTGTCTGACTCTTTTTTATCTCTTTCTGTCTTTCTGTCTCTTTCTCTGTCTCT
>BLKR01012767.1:0-16410 GCA_011170035.1 Teleogryllus occipitalis
GCTTATTTTGGAGATAATTACCTAATCAGGCGTTAAGAGCCTATAAGTTCCGATAATGCATTTTCCACACTTTTAATATTTTTTGTTCGCTATATTTTATTTTCTACAATTACTTTCTGAGAAACCACAAATAGGTATTTTTACCCAAACTAGTAACAACCGCGTAAAATCTGCCAGGGCGTCCTCCGATCGAGAAGCTATAGAGCATAGGCCCTGAGTGTTCTTGCCTCTACGCGTCGAGCGGGGACACTGCTTAGAGACGTATGAGAATTTCACACCGTGCGGGTTACCTATCTACTTCGCCGAAGCCAGTCAGGGCGCTCCAGAGGACAGGAAATTGCTCTCGTCTTTCCGATCTTCGCAACGATTAATAAGCTGTCTGTTCCTCACCAAGAACACAACTGATTTCAGAAATAGCGCTCCCGGCATCCTTCACTTTTAGAATGTAGAATTACACAAGATTGGCGGAGTTTCCTTCGATAATTTTGTAATTTCGAACTTTGGTGCAAGCTAGATCAGTAAATTTGCTGTTCCTATTAAACATGCTTGCTACAATGCCAGAGAAGCGCATTGCTAAAAGAGTGGATTTATGGAGAAAATTCACGGTGGACTGGAAACGTATTTTTTTGCCAATGTTGTGAAAGGGTGGTAAACTATGTAAAAATATTTCTTACAACATAAAAACACTGCAACTCATACTCATGCAAAAAATGCGAAAAAAGTGAGAAAAACTATTCAACGCTTCTTCAACAAGTACAGTCAAAAGATAAAGACAAGAAAGAATTTTAACAATGACTTGAATTTGACATGCCACAAACATTCCATTTTCAAAACTTGAAAATCCAACATTGAAACAGTTTAACCAACAAAATAATTCCACACGAATCAACTCTTAGAAAATATTATCTAACTCCGCAACATGTTTTGACGATCGGAGAAATTCGATTTCTTTTCAGGGAATTGTGTTCATCCTTTATGCAGTATGTATTACATATACATTTTAATATTATTCAACCATAATGCCCATATCCCTACCTATTTTTAATTTTTAAGTTCCTATTTGCCTACCTATTTTCGAACTTTTTAGTGCCTACATGTTCGAGCTCTATCTATAACACGTTCATCCACGCCAGTTGAACGACCGTTTTCCTTTGCGGGTTTAATACATTCACCAAATAGGGTTTTATTGTCTGATGATACGTTTAAAAAAATGGTCGCCTTAAAAGGAAACTCCGCTTATTTGAGTTATACTTATGTTCTTGTTCATAAATTTCTGACTGTCAATTAGTAATTTTTTGTAATTGACAATAAATACAGGGCAATAAAATGCAATGTGACAATACAGAAATGATAAAAATATTGTATTTACTCTATCTTGAGTATTTGAAGTACTTTAAATACGTAGGTATTTAGCTATTCAAAACCTAATGTATATTGAGTATGTATTCAAATACTTATTTACGAAGTATTTTGGCAAAATATTTAAATATTAAATTTAAAATATTTTGCCCAAGCCCGGCCACGGCGCATGCTCAAAAAAGTAGTATCAGGGAATTCTCACGGGAATTATTTTACGTGAGCCTCAAATAATACTGAATGTTTTCATAGGTCATGAAAACTTAAATTACTAGGTTTGAAGTCATTATATTAACTGAGTTAGTCCAGCAATGACGTTAGACAAATAAGATGCAAATAACAAGATTTTGAATTGTCTTCACCACAGAGACTAGCGCTCATACGGGCCAGCAACATGGCATATGTTGCTGTGCAATCACCTCGATTTTATATGTTTTTATAAAATATTTGATAAAAATAATTGATATCATGAAACAATCTTTTATAATATATTGTTTTAATTCTAGTTTTTTTCAACATGTTACATTTTCATCTATGTGGGACTTCAATCACACGCCGGTCGTTTCATTTATCCAACTTCGCACCAGTGCAACGTTTGTGTAAACGCCAGGGCAGTTGGGTCTAGCACAGCCAATGCCCCAAGAGATGATTCCAATCTGTGTTTTCGAAACCATAATAGCGCCGCCAGAATCGCCCTAGAGATCAAAATTGCGATGAGAAATTTCAATATTCATTAGAAACGACTGGAATAAAGCTAAGAAAATTCAGTTTAGTGATTGCAATCATAAATGAACACTTTCTTAATTAAGTTCATTAACGAAAAATAGGAGTATGGGAGTGAAACGCGATGCCGTTCAGGCAACGAAAATATTCCAAGAGTCTTTAGAGTCTTACATATCATATATATATATATATATATATATATATATATATATATATATATATATATATATATACACACACACATCCAGCATTGTCACATTAGTAAAGATGCGTGAGCCGTATCAGTACATTTTAACTGGAACAAGATCATGGAAACTTTTCCTTTGGGTATGCTGTATGAACCCATACACTAGTTGAAAGTCCCAAGTTTTCGACCTAGACCCAGTGCTAACTCCATGAGGCCCGAAAACCGGTATTTTTCTAACATTTTTAGTTTTCGTTTAAAATAACGCTGTTTTTTTCATTTTTCAAAATTTGTGCAGAAATAGTACACGTTTGTGATATTCTAATCATATGCGGGTTGCGTGTGATTTTGTTTGTGTCACCCCTATCCTACCCATCCTTATAGAGATGTCTTACTCCTAGAGTGTTCTTTTCCCGATTACAATTCTCCAGTAATAGTGCATAGCAAATTGTGTTGAAATGACACTGTTCCCGTGTTGAAGACTTAAGCTAGAATACGATCACACACACACACACACACACACACACACACACACACAGATACAGATACAACCATCAATTCTTACTTTCTCGTCCTTACAAATGTAAGAAGAGGTCGTATTTTAATACCGTGCGCCGAAAAACGTCGAAATTTCTCTTTTTGTCGGACTCTGGTAAAGAAGAAGCGGATAAATACTGATACTATATATAGGCAGTTACTTCCCCTAACATGTGATGTAGCCAGAATTCATGTTTTGTGGATCTTTGATTCCGAAAAATTCGATTGTCGGCATAACATCTGTAGCTGTGCCCGACTGCACTCAACGATAACGCCTAAACCGTTCAGCCGATTTTCTCCAAAATTGATATTCCTCGATCGATATGAACGCACTCGAGGCTTTGGGAGATTCAAACGGATATTTTGATTTTTCAGGGTACTTTACATGAAGCCTCAAATGTATTTTCTAATCTCAAAAATGGCTCCAAATTTTTTATTATACTTTGTCCTTGGATAGTGTAGGAAAAGTCACTTAAGAGAATGGCGTAGGTCTCATGTTCGTTGACGTCCCTGCTTTTTCGAAAATTGTAAAAGTGTGATTTATTTGCGCGATTTATTGGGTCTTCCTACTAGTAGTACAACATTCTAGAGATTTTTTTCCGTAATGAAATTTCTTTTTTAAAGACATCTTTAAATAAGGTTAGGTTCTATTTTTCAAAAATATGAGTGGATTTTGTGTAATTTTGCACGAAATATAGGCCTTTTTTAAACAATATTTTTCCAAAAACTACTCCAAATATTTTCGTTAAATTTTCTCCTCGTCTGTGTCAAAGGACGGGAAAAGTATGGTGTTAGTCCCATTTTCGGCTAACTCTAGGTATTTTCGAAGACTCCAAAAAGTTAACATTTCGTAAATGCATAATTAATAAGATTTTTTTTGCCTTAGACAAAGCCTGTTATAAAAAGTCAGCTCTTTAAAACCAAAAGATGTAGGAAAATGTATCCTATTTAAAGCTGATTTGAATTATTTTCTACACGCCAGTCTTGCAGCTCTAGAGCTTTAGAGACAGAGGAGAGAGAAAGAACGAAAAAAGAAAAATTACTGTTTTTTCGGGGTTTCTAGAGTTGGCACAGGGTCTGGGAGGTAGAAAACGAGGAGATTTTAACTAGTGGATACATTCAACATAACCAAAGATAAAGTTTTTATTTTTTAAGGTAACACTCCTTTTTCAGTACCTGCCGGCTGGGTTATATGTAGCCACCACCGCCGCTGCTGCATTGTGTTATAAACACAGTCGGAAGTTAAAATTATTAATATTTTTCGTGACATATTGAATTGTATAGTTAGTGCTTTTCGAATGATGGCTGAAGTGTTAGAAAGTAAATGGTGCTATATGATAATATTAGTTCCTTACAATTACAAGCACATTACATGTAAGTATGTTTGTAGAACAACTAGGTTGAATCTGTTCTACACCTTCAAAATCGGAGCTAGAGATATCCAGATAGAAAGATTACTCGATAATATGTTTGTGTATTGTGAACGCCGTGCCAGAACCCATTTCGTAAATGACGTCCTAGGGAAAGAGGTATTACAAAAATTATGAAATTATCAAATGATCGCCGATGTGGAGGAATCGACCGAAGAAGAAAAATGGATGGAAGAGGATGGAAGAAGAAAAGGAAAAGAGAAAGGAGAAAAAGAAAAGATATAAATGTTATAATAATTTTGCTTACTATACATGAATCTCGTTCTCCTTTACGATATCCAGCACAGAACATCGTTTCAGTTATCAGTGTGCCGTATGCTTCTATGCAGGCACGACGGGAGAGAATTGGCACTCCCACCATACGAAGATTCGACGACATTACTGCTGGCGATTCCTAGGACGTGAAATATTCAAGCAGCCATTAAACATGAGATCTGTAGAATCTTTAATAGTGATAAACACAATTTCACATTTTTCAATATGTCAACTCACTTTCGCAAACTTTCTTGAAACTAACAATTTCCTATGTACAGTAACCCATCGTTGACACGTAGGGGATGGTAACACAGAGGGACACGGTACACAGTGGTCCAACATTAAAACTTCGCGTGTAAAATAAGACCATACTCAAAACACTTCCATGCAACGCAGTCAATATAACTGCACCACTGAATCCAGAATGGCCGTTAGGTTTAAGGTGAAGATGTGTTATCCTACTGCTGGGCTTGTTTGACGTAAAACGTTATTTTGGTTTGGTTATAGGTATAAAACCCAGTTGTTACCCGAGGTTTAAAATGGTTATATTTCTTGTGTTGGATGAATACTTAATAATATATGCAAAGTACACAGCGGGGCAACAAGCAAAGGTACACAGTGAGACTGTCCCACCATGTTCTGCTATATTTGTAATGACTAATCAACAATGTCACATTAAATTTTCATTAAGAGTTCTGTGCGACAACCATTAATGAAACTATCATTATTTTAGATGCCACAAAAGTTGAAAGAGCGAAAAATAGCCAAATTTACAGAAGAGGACATGAAACTTGCAGTAGCTTTCGTATTAGAAGGTAGATCTCTTAGACGACTAACACGGCGTTTTGGTCTTTCAAAATCAACCCTTCAGCGTTATGATTAAAAAAAGTTTGTAGGCGAAGAAACTGACATGTGTACCACTGTGTACTACCCGCGGCACACTTGTCTGGGTTTTCTAATAATACTTAAATACACTGAATTTGCAAACTTGTAAGCAACCTAATTTTCTGCAAGGTATCTAAATAAATGCTTTATACTTTAAAATTCAAATCAGCCAACATTTATTAAAATTGAACCTGAAAAAATTCCAAATTTTTTTCGTCCCATTGTGTACTATCATCCCCTAATACTCACTTAACATGAATTTTGCCACAACACGTACAAAATTTGGTGCTTGGTAAAGAAGTAGTAAAATGTTTTCAGGGAGGAAACGTCGAAAATTTGAATATAAGCTCTTAAGAAAATTTAAGTACATTCTGTCTAATAAACTCCTTGGATATTCCGAATGATTGAGCAGGAACAGTTGATAAGCTCTCAAACGTTGGTTTAAAAAATAATTTCTATGCAAAAATTTCCATTGCAGAAGCATATAAACACTTCAGAAACATGTAAATTGTTTATTATTTACAAACGAAATTAATATATTGGTTCAGAAAGAAAACTTAACACAGATATAACTAGAGGTGCTAGAGAATGGCATACCGTACCAAATTTTTCTAATTTCCTTGGTGTGGCCTGGCTTTAAAGTCTTGCAACATTCTCTGACCAGCTGCCATCTATCGTCGCCCAAAGTACACTTTTTGACAATTATTTGAGTAATTGTATTAATTAAGTTATTATTAGGTTATTTAATTGTTAAAATGTAAAATAATTCGTTGAAAGAATGCCTTTTAAGGGGGCAGAATTAATTATAACACAATTATAACATTAATTTATAACATTCTTTGAATGTTTGTACTGCAGGTACAATATTGACAGTTGCCAAGACATTGTTTTGTAGTTACGATTTCAATGGCTCAATAAATGACGTATTGTGAATGTCATCCTTCATATTAACACTTGCGTAGTGAAATTTTCGAAATCAAATAATTTTATTTGAGTGAAACGTGTCTAAGCAATAGTACTTGTTGCAATATGCTGCAGTGCCCAGTGGAAATCAAAGCCATAGTCACGTGCACGGCAGGTGTATACCTGACACGGACACTACACGTAAAATTATGTAAGTAATGTTTCAATATAGACTTTTATTTAACTTAGTTTTAATTAATTTACTTGAATTGCTTGTATTTTTATTATATATTCGTATTTTGAATTTTGGAAATTACATTTCCGAGCACCCCCAGTCTGTCGGGGTACGGGCCGCCACTTCCTGAAACACAAACAGTTTGTAAATCCTGTTCTAATATGTAGTAAATTATTCCCTCTAAAGCGTTATATAGTCAGACTTCCAAAATTGTGGATCTTCGATACCGAAAATGTGTTTTCCCCAAAACATCGATTCATCAACCCGTCTGTCTGTGAACACCACTAGTACCTAAACCATATATAAAATATTTTCAAAAATGGATATTCCTGGTCGATCTCGCTCAACTCGAAGCCTTGCGATTTTGAAAAACATTCATTAATTTTCAGGTAACTTTACATGAAGTCCATGTGACATTTTCAAAATTTTCTCAAAAATGGCTCCAAATTTTTTCTTCAAATTTTCTAAAAGAATAGAGTAAAATATACTCATTAAAGTGTCCTAGATCCATTTTTCACCGTTAACTCTGAATTTTCGAAAATTGCAAAACTTTGAAAAATGTTCGGCTTATTCCTACTATTACAAAATTGAAGATAGATGAGTCTGTCTCTGACTGTCTGTGTCTGCCTGTCTGTCTCTGCCTGTCTATTTTTTTGTTTTTTTACGAGGGTAGGTGGAAATCTTCAAAAGACACCGTGTGGCCCGTACTACATGATAGTGTGAGATTTTTACCCACTAAAACCACCTCCCTTCTCCTCCATCCTCCGGCGGAACCGCCGTTAGGCATTACATCACGGGGAGTGAATTAGAGTGGCTTATATCACAAGCCACTTCTCTTCGCCAGATCGTAGGAAGGTTCCAAGGAGGATCAGTCGACTTCCCTTCTTTCGCTTTCTATTCTCCTAAGCTCAGCTATTATGATCTGCGCATATGCGCTCACCGCATCCCAGTTGGTTTCTGAGGCGAGCATGCACCCAACCATCACTTCGCGTTTCAGCGGGTCGATCCCGAGTATACTCATAACGTGCCGTCGCTGCAGATGGTATCGCGGGCACTGGAAAAACACATGCTCGGCGTCTTCGACAGCAGGTTCACATAGTGGACAGAAGGGGGTGTCCTCCAGCTTGAACCTGTGGAGATATGCCAGAAAGCATCCACGTCCAGACAACAGCTGAATCAAGCAGAAATTTACTTCGCCGTGTTAACGGTTGATCCACGGTGCAATGGAGGGCATGATGCGGTACGTCCATCTTCCTTTAATGGACTTGTCCCATCGATCCTGCCTTTCGAGCAGTCTGGGTTCTCCTCTTCTTTATGATATCGCCTCCGTCTCTCCTGCGCCAAGATATCGACAGGAGGCATCCCCGCGATAACGCACACTGCATCGTCTGACACAGTGCGGAATGCACAAGCTACCCGCAATGCTGATAACCTGTACACTGACGTCATCCCTCGGACGTAACTATTTGCCAACGTTGAGTTGGCCCATACTGGGGCTCCATAGAGCAAGACGGACCTAACAACCAAGGCCAAAAGCTTCCGTTTCTCCTGATAGGGCACTATGTTGGCCTCAACAGTGCTGCATTAGCCTCGACAGTGCTGCATTAGCCTCGACAGTGCTGCATTAACTACCGCCGCTTTATTGCTGGCGTACTTTAGATGGTCAGCAAATGTCAGACGGGCGTCAATCATGAGACCAAGATATTTGATCGACGGCTGTGATGTAATACGGTGGTCTCCAACTTTGAGAGTGATGGCTTCTCTCTTTTTCCTGCTAGCGACCAGGATATCCTCAGTCTTGTGCTCAGCTAACTGCAGCCCTGAGGACTTCAACCGCCGACTAACAATAGCGATCGCTTCGTTGCAAATGTACACAATTTTCTCCATGTATTTCGCAACGGCGATAATAGCAATGTCGTCCGCGAAACCAATAATACTGGTGCCTTGAGGGAGGGGAAGCCGAAGGACCTCGTCATCCACCATAATCCATAAAGGTGGACACAATACCGACCCTTGCGCGACACCAGCGGTGACATTGTGTACCTACGGCCCATTATTTGTATTGTAAATCAGGGCTCTATTACTCAGATACTCGGCCACGATCTTCCTCAAGTACATTGGCACCTTAGCTGCGGAAAGCTTGGTGAATATTACTCCACCTGGCCGAGTTGAGTGTATTCTTAATATCCAACGTAACGACAGCACAGTACTGTTTTGGGCCTGCCTTCAATCTACTTCCTCCAATTGCTTGTCGGGTGGTGTTAACGACAAGCTGGACTGCGTCAACAGTCGAGCGGGCTCTGCGGAAACCATACTGATTTTCCGAAAGGCCTCCTCCCTCCTCTACAGCTTTCTCCAGTCTGGTACTAATAATTCTCTCCAGAACCTTGCCAGCTGTGTGAAGCATACACAGTGGCCGGTATGACAATGGATCTTCGGGAGATTTATTCCCCTTAGGAAGGAGCACCAGACGCTGTTTTTTCCACCTTTCTGTGTACACCCCTTCTCTCAAGCAATAATAATAGAAATCCACAAAGATGTCGGTGTGAGCGAGTATCGCAGTCTTGAGGGCAATATTTTAATGTTATCTGGTCCGGGAGCCTTTGTGTTGCCGATTCTGCTGATTGCGTGCAGAATTTCTTCTTGCGTGACTGGAGGAGTTATTTGTAGCTCAGATAACGCTATATTAACTGGTTCACCGGGGTGGTTCGGGAATAGGGCTGTCACAATTCTGAGCAGCATATTGGGGCAAGTTGGAGAACGTAGGTGCCACAGTCTTAACCGACTTATGACCATCTTGTACTACCTACCCTTTTTCCACACCACAGGCTTTTGGCGCATAAGCGTTTGCTCTAGCGGATTTCTATCGTCAACTGGCTTCGAGCGAGTTTGTATTGCTCTTGCAGTTGATGAAAGTTCTCTTTCACCAGCTCTCTGGTACTGTCTTCTGGCTTGAAGGCACTTCCGACGTAATTGGCGATTTCCTCATTCCACCAGTAAACTGGTGAACGTCGAGTGATGGCGCCCCGTCTAGACATAGCCGCATCATTGGCTTTGGTTACCCATTTCATCACCTGCCCAGCTTTGTCATCTGCGGTACCTGTTGGTACTATCGTCTCCAAACATAGTCGGAAAACTTCGTCAAACGTTTTTGCTTTCCACCCAGCTGGCTGATATTTCGGTGCAAAATTATCCCTCCGCTGATTTTTCACCTCGTACAAAAAGGCCTGGGTCACTATGGGTATAGTGTTCACTAACTCTCCAGGACACTCCCATTCTCAATAGATTATCTGACATAAACGTCAGATCCACAACAGATCCCACGCCCCCTCTCCGGAAGCTCTGTATGTCTCCTGTGTTGGCGAGCTCTACATTCAGAAGGGAGAGGGATGCCATAACCGCTCGACCTCGCTCATTAGTGGACGAACTACCCCACTCAACCGCCCAGGCGTTGAAGTCTTCAACTATCACCAACGGGCTTCGTCCTCTTGCGTCGTACACTAAGCGGTCGAGGAACTGCTCAAACTCATCCATTGTCGCATTTGGTGAGACATAACAGCTATAGATGTAAATGCCGTTGATTTTTACCCAGACAAATCCAGCTCCGGGTCTCGTCATTACTTGCTGGAATGTGTGTTTTCCACAGGCCCAGATTGCCGCCTGGTTGTGGAGGTCAGATACCCACGCTCTATCTTCACGATTAGTATACTGTTCGCATACTATTGCTAAATCAGCCTCCCATTCCCTAACCGACTGTGCCAGGATATCCTGGGCGAATGCGCAATGGTTGAGATTGAGTTGTATAATTCTCATTTTCTATCGGTTATGGCTTTCTGCGCTTTTTGGTACGATGGACACCTGCTGTACCCAGTAGCATGTCTGCCTTGTTTCCCCATTTCTTCACAAAGCAAGCACTTTGCGTCATTTGTGCATTCCTTAGCAAGGTGATCATCACCACCACAATTCATGCACATCTTGTTGTTGTTTTGTTGTTTTTGTTAATGCCTTATTTTACGTGGCGAGACTCGGGCCATCAGGCCTGCTCTTCCGTCTAACCACGCAAATTTCGTTACGCTCCTTTCAGCACCTAGCGGAGAAAGGAGGTATTATCTTGGGCGACGAAACAGGCGGATCTCAATTTTGCTCAAAGGCTTCATTAAGGCTTGAGGCAATCTACTAACATGGGACAACCGGCTTTACTTCCCCTCCGAAGGAAGGCATACGAAGGATTTTTCGCCCTTAAAAATCCACGGCTTCGATCGGGTTTGAACCCGCAAACTCGGGTACAACAGTCCGGTACGCTGACCGTTATACCACCGAATCCGCAATCCGCACTTGGACCGGTCATGTGAACTTTTACATGCTTTTCTGAGGTGTCCAAAATCCAAACATCTGTAATATCTCAGTGGGACCTTCTTCTCACGCAGAATGCAGTACATCCATCCTATTCTTATTTTACGGATGACCAACAATTTGTTAGCCACCGCAACAGGAAGGCTGACTATTGCTACTTGTTTCCACCATAGGATGGTCTTAGATATTTGACCACAGTAGCTGGGACATCACTGGCTTTGGGAAGTTTGTCCACCAGAGCCCTGTGCACTTCCTCTTTAGTTGTGACCTCATCGAGGTCCTTCACCTGAATAGTCACGGTGTGACCGAGAGCCCTCACATCAGCGTCCGATCCAAACACCTTCTTTACAGAGGACTGAAAATCTGTTGTTTGGCCTCCGGCAGACCGCTTCAGTTGCAGAAGGAGATCGCCGCCAGCTGTCTTCCGGATGTGCGTGACATTCTCGCCCAGATCCTTAAGCTCAGGGTCAGTTTTCATTTTTTTAAGGATGTCCGCGTACGTCAGCGCGTCGTCCTTTATCATTAGGGCATCTGGTCTGGGTGGCCTTTTCCGCATTTTAGAACGCTTACGTGTTCTCTTACGAGTGACCACTTGTCACTTCGGGCTCTTCTCGTGGCATTTCCGGAGAGGGTATTTCTGTCCGGATTTTATCTGCGATTTTCGCAGTCTCCTTCCTTACCTTGGGCACCTGGGAGTTCCGGTTTCGCGAAGGATTGCTTTTCGTTATGAGTACTCCCGCAGCCACCTCTTCAGTGGACGTCTGAGTGCACTCTTCTTTCGCAGTAGGTTTGTTGCACTGAGGATCTAATCTGGATGATCCTCCTTTTTGCAGTGCTACCACCTCGTTAAAGTGAGTCTGAATTGAATACGCCAATTTCTTGATCTCACCATGAAGATTATGGCGAGGCTTAACAAAATTGAGAAGCTCGATTATTTTCTTCTCAAGGCTACACAAAGTCTGTTGCTTCGCATGATCATCACTTGCAGCAACGGATACAACAGCAGCCCAGTGGTCCACTGTTGAAGTACTGCGGTAACTGATTGACGACGCCTGGGAGCCCGCTTGCTCACTCCCAACAGACGCCGGTACTGGGGATCCGGGCCCCTGCACCGTTAACTGAGATCCCAAAAGACCTTCATATTGGTTTTTTGACTGAGGTGTCCTTCCCCGCCTGTTGGTCCGTGAGACGTATTTTTATTGCCTTTTGACCTCTATATCTAGAGATTCCTCCCCTGTCCGCAACCTGGGGACACAGGGGGGCTTAGGGGTTACAGGCTCCCCCGGCTTTACCCTTTACCTTAGGCCAGGGTTGTAACCAACCAGACTGTATCCCGACATACTTTCGGGGCGCTCCAGTACGGCGGTTACATGCCATTCCGACAGGGTGACTTGTCAGAACCCCCTTCTCTCGTCTGTTCGTCGACCCGTACCGCCGAAGGGATTGGTTATCACAACCTTGGCACGGGTTACTCGTCTCGACAGGGTCCACTCTTGAACTGTGTGTGTCTCTGTCTGTGTGTGTCTCTGTCTGTGTGTGTCTGTCTGTGTGTGTGTGTGTCTGTCTGTCTGTGTGTGTCCGTCTGTGTGTGTCTGTCTGTGTGTGTCTGTCTGTGTGTGTCTGTCTGTGTGTGTCTGTCTGTGTGTGTCTGTCTGTCTGTGTCTGTCTGTGTGTGTCTGTCTGTCTGTGTCTGTCTGTGTGTGTCTGTCTGTCTGTGTGTGTCTGTCTGTCTGTGTGTGTCTGTCTGTCTGTGTCTGTCTGTCTGTGTGTGTCTGTCTGTCTGTGTGTGTCTGTCTGTCTGTGTGTGTCTGTCTGTCTGTGTGTCTGTGTGTGTCTGTCTGTCTGTGTGTCTGTATGTGTGTGTCTGTCTGTATGTGTGTCTGTCTGTATGTGTGTCTGTCTGTATGTGTGTGTCTGTCTGTATGTGTGTGTCTGTGTGTGTGTCTGTGTGTGTGTGTCTGTCTGTCTGTGTGTGTCCGTCTGTGTGTGTCTGTCTGTGTGTGTCTGTCTGTGTGTGTCTGCCTGTCTTTTCTTGTAAGAATAAACTACACGTATAAAGCTGGCATAGGTGCGATTTTCGCGGTTAACTCTGAATTTTCGAAAATTGCAAAAGTTTAATTTTTCGGCATCTTTCATTTTTTCGGCAATTTTAAAAAATTACAAAAACAAGATTTTCTCAAAAACGGCTCCAATTTTTTTCTTTAAATTTTTGGTATCGATAGTTCTAAATTTACTATGAGATGACAACGCCATATTGCTCTATTATTTTGTTTTTTCAACAATTACAAAAACGTATTTTTTTACTAGACTCTCACGTCGATAATATTTTAATTAGAAGCGATTTCTTCACATGGTGTATTTATGAGTACATGTGATTTAAATAATGTCAAACAAAGGTTCTCGAGAACTTGACAGTTTTTGAAAATGATCTCAGAATTCTGAATTTTCAAAAACGCACAAACGCCATTTTCTCAAAATATGCTCTAATTTTCTTCTTCAAACTTTTACAACGGATAGTGATAATGGCACTATTAACAATGACGTAAGGTTAATTTTAGTGCATTTTTTTCAAAAATTGCACAAATGTAATTTTTTTGAAATATTTCTCACGCCGTTAATATACACATTTGAATAGATTTGTATAAATTATTGAATTTGTGAGTAAAAGTGTTTCAAATAACTGCAAATGAAATTTTTTGAAAACTCAATGCATTACTGTGAAAAAGAGCTTCAAATTTCGCATTTACAGTAGCGTTTAATGCGGTTTCCTTCAAGACGCCTCCAAATTTTTGAATAAAAATTGCTTTTAGGACTAGGTTATAGTCTTCTTTAATATTTTTAAAACAATATTTCTGTTCTACTATTTGGCAACCGAAATGTTGAGAAAATTTCTAAAAATGTACTTTGGGCGGCGGTAGATGGCAGCTGGCAAGAAGGAAGGGCAAGACAATACAGTACCAGTACACACCAAGGGAATTAAAAAACTTTACTAAGAGAAAGTGTGTGCCATTCAGTAGCACCATTCGTTTTCTTAATGGATTGTTTATCGAAAACAGACATTTTACATTCAAAATTACCTTCATATGGAATCCGTGGTATTGCTCTAGATTGGTTATGTTCGTACCTTAAACAACGATCTCAGAAAGTTGAAATACCTTACTGGAATGATGGAACATTACGTACGCACCTTTCCGACTCTTTGCCCGTTGCATGTGGAGTTCCTCAAGGATCGATTTTAGGCCCTATTCTGTTCCTACTTTACGTAAACGATATGCCCTCGACGATTCGAAACGGAAGAACGGTTCTCTTTGCGGATGATACGAACATCCTTTGCAATAAAGAAACCGTAAATAGTACAATATCAGATGTTTCAACTTGGTTCCGAAATAACAAATTAATAGTAAACGAAAAGAAAACGGTTTTAATGCAGTTTTCCATTTCAAATAAACAATTCTGTGCTCCATTAAAAATGAACAGTGTACCATTGACTCATGTTAATGCAACAAAATTTTTAGGTCTCTCAATTCAGTCAAACCTTAAATGGAACGTCCATTTAAATGAATTGAACACAAAATTAAGTTCATTATGCTACGCGTTCAGAATTCTTGCAAATTCAGTCAGCCTTCATACTGCTCGTTGTGTATACTTCGCGAATGTTCATTCCCGCCTGAGATATGTCATAATATTCTGGGGAAATACATCTTATAGCTCCCAGACTTTTAGATTACAAAAACGAATTGTACGAATAATAACCAAATCCCACCCACGTGATTCTTGTAAGCCTATCTTCATTAATCTAGGAATTCCACCATTACCGTGTCTTTTTATTTACGAATCAGTGGTTTTTGTAAAAAATGACTTGCTTAAGGGCGGGAATATATTTTCAGAAAATGCCGAAGTCTATTACTATAACACTCGACGTAGAATCATATTCATCAGGTGACAGTATCAACAGCTCATTACAAAAAATTCACATACAATACATGTACATTATTTTACAACACTTTGCCAGATGACATTAAACGATTAAATTCCATAGAAAAGTTTAAATCCCAAGTGAAATCGTTTCTGCTGCATAACTGTTTCTATACAATTAGAGACTATACTGAGCATCACAAGAAGAGTAACATTAATTTTAACAATGATACATAATGCATTATTTACCATTTGGACTGTATAAATGTGTATAAACAACCTGTAACAAGTATTGTACTACAGCCTCCGGGTCAATGACCCCCATCTCAATCAGGTTTTTCGTCCAGTTTCCCTGATCCATTGGGCAAATGCTGAGATGGCCCCTTGTTTTGCTTCTGGACATAAATGTAACTTCATTTTCTGTGCACGTCTTTTAGAATTCAGTGGGAAATACAATTATTCAAATTATCGTTTCCACGTTGTCGCGGCAGGAAGTAATAAGAGCCAAAATTTATTGCTTATTTATCCTTGAAAATAGATTTTATTACATGGGAGTTTTTTTGTTTTTTTTCTCCCTTTCAAAATTCAAAACTTAAGTAGTATATGATTTAGTGTAGGGATCACAGAATTTTTAAATGTGCACACAATTCACTTTTCCCCATAGCCCGTCATACGCAGTTTTTAACTGTTTTTTGACGTAAATAAATAAATAAAAAATAAAAACAGATGTTCAAATAAGGACATGTACAATTGCCTTATTATTCCCTTCTCATTATTTAACTTAATATTAATTAACTTATATTTCAAATCGTAAAACATTAGGTTGGAAAACTTATTCCTACATTAAGTTGCAATGTAAATGCATATTACGTAAGCGTTACAAATATTGCGAGAAAGAACATGATTTCTCGCAACCACTTGCTCGAAGAGTGAAGTAATACGGAGGTGATTAATTTGGAATATGTATTACTTTAAGCGTTTCATTGAGGACCTAGACATCATTTAAATATCTAATTTAATCGACTTGCTATCGTTTTAATTAAAATTATATACTTAAATTATAATTAAAACAATAATTATGATTAAATTGATATTTGTTGCGCCAACTCACGACGCAACGCGTCTCCTAACTCCTTGTTCCGTGTAGAGCGCTATTGGAGTAATCCTCCATTACTTTATACATATATTCTGGAGTAATCCTCCGTTACTATATATTTATGTCTCTCACGTCTCGTCGCAGTCAGTTGTCAAGAAGATCGCCACGTAGCATCTCCGCGTACGCGCCTCCTGCTACGCGCTCCTGCGTCACTAAACAGCGGCCAGAATTGGGAAGGAATAAGGATAGGGGTAGGGTTTAGGATACTTCACAGGGGTTGGACTAGCCCTGGTGAAGTAGCAAAACTCGTTTTCTTGGAACATTTCTCATGAGATTCGACGGGAATCGAACCCGGATCTCCTTGGAGAAAGGCGAGCGACTTCGCTCTATTAATTTTTTAATTATTATCTAATTAATTACTATTGAAAATAAATTGTACGGACATTTATTTAAAGTAAGATAATTGGAGATTCGCTTTCCAGCTATCCGATCACTCTAGTTATGAAGTTGCAATTTAAGATACGGCGTGATGTTCATA
>BLKR01012768.1:0-16391 GCA_011170035.1 Teleogryllus occipitalis
ATAAGGCATAAACTAACTAGATACCAATTCATTTCCGTGCTTTGAAAATTCTTCGTTATTTAACAGACGAAACTGAAACTCAGAATACTTTTGCGCCCTTGAAAGTTGAATGAGATACCTTTTTACAAAGCTTTTTTACCATACACACGTACTTGTCGAAAATGTTGAAGCATTAAATACTTGATCTAATTAAACCAGTAAAACAATTCAAGAAACAAACAGCGTGAATAATTAAATGTTAATATATTTGAAATTAAAGAGATCGTAAAATCATTTTTATTAAATTATTTGTGCATGATTTTCATAAACATCGTAACATAAAAAAATTGTGTAAAACTGAATTTATTATTTTAATTAAAAACAATTTTTCATAAAAGTCAATATTAAATGAGCCGATCCGGGGGCCGAAATCGCTAAGGCGGAAAAGTTGTAGTGATCTCTAACCAAAGGGTTACGAGTTCGAGTCCCGCCTCGGGCATGGCTGCATTTGTGTTCGTCCTTTCACCCCTTATCATTTTATCTTCATAATTACCATAACGTTAACTCCAATAGTGATCGCTAATGATCTAGATATTGATGCGACCTTAAATAACAACAAAAAATAATAAATGAGCCAGCATCTCGCATTACTTAAGGCGCAAAATGACCGTTTCGCATTACAACCAATACTCTGCTCAGGGCCGAATGTGAAGTGTGCTGGAGCCGAGGTGCCCAGCAGCCCGAATCCTGGCCCGCGCCTGCCCAAGTGAAGACGCCTCGTTATGGACGAGCTGCTGCCGTGGCCGCGGGAGACGCTACCGAACTGCTCAGCAGCAGCAGCTGCTGCCAGTGAGTCACAGGCAACGCCAGTAGCAAAGTGGCAAAACTAGTCTTGTCAAGGAATTAAAAGAAAGATTTATGGCTCTTCTCTTAGCTCAGGACCTGGGATAATGATCCTATTCAGAAAAAGGAAAACGGGTAGTCCGACAAGTCAGGGTTTAATCTGATATAAATCATCTTCTGCAAACAAAATGATGAAAAATCCCACGTTTGAATTTCTGTAAGTCGTGAAATTGGAGATGTTCTGAAATGCATAATGTTATGAATGTGAAATCGAGCCTGGAGAACACAGATTAGTAATTATGTATAAACTGAGACAAGGGGAAGATACAGCACATGGTAGTGAAAATATAATTATTTTGACTACAACTATTTAATTAAAATTGACACTGAAAATATTTTATAGGCTTGGGAAACGTGCATTTCAAAATATGCACTTCTGGTAAATCTAAACGTTACAAAATTAGCGATATTTTAAAATAAATATATTTGTATATTTAAAACAATATATATCAAACCAATATAACCAACAATATATACCAATTAAGTATTTAAAACGCAAAAAGGGTGCTATATCGTGCCGGAAAACACAAAGAAAAATTCAAGAAGTAAAAAGAAATGAAAAAATATAATCCTACAAAATCCCGAAGAATTATTTATCTTATTGTGAAATTATTAGAAAATGGAGTAAAAGAGGGGCCGAATAAATAACAAAAAATCACATCAAAGAGAGAGAAAGTCAAGAAAGATCAGGGATAATCGGATAGTTGTGAAGGTACAAAAATGCAAGAAAGAAGAGAAGATAAAAAAACTAGGAATGTGCCTGTTGTCAGACACTCAGTCACTACTCCGTATTCAGTGTGTGAGGGATAGGGTAGGGTGGGGTGGGGGAGATGAATCCATACGACAGGCCTGCAATTATTTTCTGTTTACAGTGCACCGACAACGAAACCATGCGGATGCCCTTAGGAGTCTTCGTTAATCGCAGTAGTTTCATCTGCCAGCAGCTCCTGTTCCCCAGACCAAAAGCGTCGGACGAACTTCTTCTAAAGGCAACTTACAAACATTCATTTCTGTGTTGATAAACATACTAGAAAATATTTTTCGATAAGTCCCGTTGGGATGGAGCGGATGGGGCGCAAGATGGGGATGTATATAAAATTACAGTCGACCCCGGTTATAGTAAACTCGGATATAGTGAACCTTCGGTTATAGTGAACTTAAATCTCTGGTCCCGTTTGAATTTCATTACAAATAAGCATATGATGATTCGGTTATAGTGAACCTGAATCTCGGCTATAGTGAACGTACGAGGTAAATTCTGGAAATTAAATGGATCTCGTATGTTATTTGGCGATTGAAAGGACCTTCGGGTTGGCATTGAAAAGTGCCAAGACTGCATTACGATACTTAGAGATAGAGGATCATACAGAATAAAATATGGAAAGAGCACGAACTCTGGAGAAGGATCAAATGAAAAATGTACGAAGCAAACAACTGAAAATAATGGATTTTTTACGTACAAATAAAAATACTGAAATTTTCAGAATTTTGCCATCATCGGATATAGTGATAAAGTGAACCCAGAAGTTCTATTTTAGTACATAGTAAACTGGAACGATTTTCTTTCGACTGCCTCAAAAACGTCAATGTGAGCTACGTTGAAAATACCTATTACGAAAATTATGTAATAAAAACCATAATAAAAATTTCTTTCTACAGGAATTAGAATCTTTATATGGGTTCTTGCATAAAAGCCCAATGCCTATGAATGCATGTTTTTATCAAATACAAAAATTGCACGATGTACAATATCGAACACGTCAGTTTGGTTGTGACTGGTCAGTTGTGACTGAAAATGCGACAATATCGTATGCTGGACATTGTAATGTAAGATGACAGTGCATTTTAAACCAAACACCTACGATAAGCCGATATTTGATCGAATAAAGAATATATCAAAACGACAAATTAATCCTCAAAATGAGAAAAATACATAATTGAGGTAAAGTTCAAGAAACAGTGGTATTTACAAATCAATGAGTATCTTGAGATTGTTCTTTGTGCAGACTAGTAAAGTGAAGCATCTCATCAGTGGATAAAGTTATCTGACGCAATATTTGTGTTACAAAGAAGTATCAGGAATTGCCGTAATACGATCATATTAAATTATATGTTTAAAGAGAGAGAGTATGTATAAAGAGGATTATGTCGTGCAAACCAAGAAAGGGCATCTAAGCAAGGGCAAGTACCTTTCATGTTCGACTAAGTTTAACAACTGACAGGTGAAACTGAGATCACTTCCAATCACAGCGCAAACTTACGGCCAGAAAGAAAGGTTCACGGACGTATATCGGGTTTGAGACAGCGTGGCCATTATGTTACTACCTGAGGGGTCACATGTCAAACCGCAGTTGGCGTGACTCCGCGGTAGCACTTAAAATCAGGTGAGAAAGCTGAAGCCAGATTGTTTTTGTTTGAAAGGGAAAGAAAATGTGTTTTTGTTTGAAAGGGAAAGAAAATCTATGTTGGGAATGGAAAAAGTATATGATAGAAAGGAAAAAAAAGGAAAGATTGCACGCCCTCCGTGGCTCGTTTGTTAATATATAGCCCCGTATACATGGGAGTTTTCACGGAAAACTACCGATCGGCGCGCATCATAAAAATTCTACATTTTGTTTCCTTATGTCGATACTTGTGAAAACTTAAACATATATTTTTTTGAATTGCCGTGTTATTTGTTTGGCGTTAACTTACTGATATTTAAACTTATACACAGCTCTCACTTTGCGTCCGTTCTTTATTACTTGCAGATAGCACCCTTTACACAAAATCTTGTATTTTGTGTAAAAGATGTGAAATATTTGTTTCATTATTAGCACCGCATTAGTACGAGTATCACCACAAATAATTTTAGTGAATTACATTGGATATAATAACTTTTCTCAACAAATAGTGTCATGAGTTTTTCGTTTTAACGACAAACGCGATAAAAATAGTTAAAGGGATTTCGAGTGTTCTTGACGAATTTTGTTGGTACTCAAAATTCACTTCCTAGGGCTTTTATCCAGCCGACAGCCGGTTGCCCTTTACGTCCCGAAGGGACGCATATTCGACCATACACTAGACAAACACTTGCGGGCTCCTCTGATCTGGGGTCAGCAGAACGCGAGGCCCTCCGCGACAACACACACACAAAGTCAAGGGACAAACAGCCATGCCCAAGGCGGGACTCGAACCCGCGACCCTTCGGACCGAAGCGCTGAGTCGGTACTCGCTCTTAGCCACCTCGGCCATCCAGGTCGGCACTAAAATTCTTGTTTCTGACAATTCGTGGAATTATAAGTAATTTCATAATGTGTTATCCTTTAGAAAGTGAATCCTGCCTACTTAGATTGTGTCAAGGAAAACGGAGGTTATCGCAAGAGCTCCGTACGCGATGCGTCTGCCGAATCTCCTTGGCATCGCGCACCCAATCATTGGTTGTAAAGATGGATCGGCGACGACTGTTACTGTTTACAGGAGAGCTGAAGAAGTTGCAGTGAAGGTTTATACGTTTTTGAAAGCAATATTTTAATATGGAAGTTTAACGATGTTCGCCCCGATTGAGGGAGAAGAGACATAGTATTAAAACATTGTGTTAAAAACAAGGAGCATTTGAAACCTGAATTAAATAGTTCTGAAACACCAAACAACATTAGAACTTCCGTTCGGGAGCCAAATCAAAGGGAAGATTGAGAAAGTGGAATTCCTTAAAGATACTACTAAAGTGTTTATCAAAGCCAACATCCCGATAGAGAGTTAACTGAAATCAAAAATATGTTACGATTTTGGTCACAAAAATTGGGGTTTTAATTTTATTCTTTTTTGTATTATTTCGTGATTATTCCGTTTACTACATGAAATTTCATGAGTCTCTTCAATAAAATATTTTACTGATCAGCCTCTGGGTTTGCATGAGTGGTTTCCGTTAGTTAGTAGTAAAGAGTTTTACAACAATTATGCAGAGTAATCCAAATGGGGTTCTGTTAAGGTAAAGGTTGAAGGGTTGAGGTGGAATTATTTAGTGAATAGTGTCGTAATATTTAAGTGAATGAAAAAGGTTGAATTCCAAAGAAAAGTTAAGTTGTTCTAAGGAGTAAGAATTTAAGGGGAGTCACTATTGAGAACTTAATTGAACGCATAACATTGCGTCGAATAAGGTAGGTCGGAATGTCCACAACGTTGACCTTGCTGTTGTCAACTTCTGAAATGAAAACACTACAGAGCATGTTACGGAAACTGATACAATGGGTATGCTAATGCAATTAAGGTTTACTTCCATTCATGAGGTAATAAATTAACGCCTAATTTAACATCACCATGAGACGTACGTCGCGAGAAGTACAATATACAGTTTTTTGCTCTGCCGAAGTATAACTAGGTGACAATCGTTCAATCGGATGTCATGTTCCGTTTTAGAATTTTTTGCTTCTCCTTGGCGTTTGGCACCTTTCGCTTCGAGAGAGACTGCTAGTATGATGGCAGCAATGATACGAGGGAATATCGCGTAGTCATTTGCACCAACCTTCCACGCCGAACACACACAATGAATGATCCGAATATAATTTTCCGAACGTCAATCAGCATTTGTTCCCCTCGTTTCGATTGCTATCGCAAACAACTCCACGCTTTCCATCGGCTATTAGCAAAATACAAGTAGGGGAAAGTTATGTTAACTGGCCCACTTTTTATTAATTTGCTTTAAATTGTTATTTACTTCACCTATACACGTGAACTTCGGCATGATATTTCAGTGGGGCTTTCTCCTTATAATACGGGAACAAATGTCACCATTGTGCCTACAGTTGTTGACAAATATTGAATGTTTTATACTTTTTCAAAAGGACCAGTTAACCTAAGTTAATGGTTAAGTAGACCGGAAATTGAAATAAATTATGAAAATAACATTGACGTTTTAATGAAAAAAGAACTAAACATTGTTCTACGCATTGCCATAATCTTTCTCTACACATAAATGGAGAAAATGCTTAGCGAAGATTGTACTCTTTCAAATTCTCGTTAAATAAATCATGTCTTTAAATATTGCCTTGCCATCCTTCAGCTGGCATGGAAACTTTGTAACAATATATACCGTTGAAACAGAAGCAATTGCTAATCGAAAATCTGCAAATACTACTTTCGAAAAAAAAAAAAAAAAGGGGGTAACTGGACCGATCCACTAAACCTAACGTCACGGCGGTCCACTTAACCTCACAGCACATATTTTCTTTATATGCAAGAAAACATACAAGCCGCGACGTATTATTAAAAACAAAACACACTGTTACAAAGCAGAATTACCAACAATTAATCTTGTGTGGATTTTTTTTGTAGTTGTTATTCAATTCCAATAAAATTGCAAAGCAGATGAGTGGTAGAAAATATTTCTGACCTTACAGAAAAACAATTCCTTACTGTACTCAACAATGAAGGCTTGTAACCTATGGAAGTGGCTTAGATTATCAGCCCCGTCATTCTACGAATGTCATCTAGTGGAAAAAGCGGGAGCCACTTCCCATCAACATTTAAAAACGTGGACCAAATAATCTAACCGGTCTAGCTAACCTTATTCTTGGTGTGTGTGTGTGTGTGTGTGTGTGTGTGTGTGTGTGTGTGTGTGTGTGTGTGTAAGAACGAATAGGACCAGGAAGAGTAAAACAAAAAAAAGAATAAAACAAAAATAAAAGAGACATGACTTTTCCAGCGTAATTTACTATCAAAATGTATTCCTTGGTACTTGCAGGAAGAAACTCTCGGAATAATGTTGTTACTTAAGCGTTAATTTATTTCGCTGTAATTATACCCTCTGCCAAAAGTGAGGGATTTGCTTTTAGAGCTATTTACCGTCATGGCATTATTTTCAGCCCAGTAATATAACGCATCAAGATCCCGTTCCAGCATTTTTTCATCATCTTTCGAATTTATAATGCGATATATTATGGAATCGTGAAGGGGGGACCAAGAGGATACTTTGTGAATCCACTAGAGACAACCATTTTACAGTTATTTCTCCCGGGACGAAATCATTTCTTTTGGGCCACTTCTTGGTTTCATAGAGCTTCTCTGTTGCTCCGCTCTCACGCAGAGAAAAAAGCAGTACTTAGTAAATCCCCCTTGAAGACAAATGCAATGACATTACTTTAAAATCTGCGCATATGTGCCAATTTTGATTTTCGTACCCGATGCTTCTGAGGATGTGATAAGGGAATGTGATAAAGAAATAGATGTTTTATTACTCCCTCTATGTAAGAGAACAGCCTCAAAAATAAACTTGGAAGAATATACGTTAATTCTAAGTCATTCACTAGAGCATTAATATCTTGCAACAACAGAGTACATTTTCCTTACTGAAATGAAAAAAAAAACTTCATTTCTTTTCCTAAACACGATCACTTTAGAATTTTTAACCAATAGGTTCCATTGTTGGATAACGTGGCGCCACAAGTTCAGCTTTATATTTGGAGAGATAAAGATATCAAAGAAGATCATTGAATTCACTTTGCTCCATAAAATGAGGCATATTGTGGGTTCTAGAATCATATGTTGTATCACTCACTGCAGATTCTGTATTTTTACTGTCGACATTTTCATGTCGGTTGAAATGTCTTTCCATTCACATAGTGACTTAGGAGTTGGTAAATTTTCGCCATGCTTCTCCCTTTTCAACTTAAAATCAACACCATACAAACAACAAATAACTTATTTTATTTATTTAATAGGTAATTGTTACATACAAATTAGAGAACTTGATGCTAAGTGGCTAGGCCGAAGGCCTTTAAGACATTACAATACCTACATTCTACCGCGCTCTAACCTTTTGTATTCTGGTATTCACCCCAAATGGTCTCTCCATCGCATCAATGCCGCGGAAAAGAGACCATAAGGTACGGCTGAGGAAACAACCCCTGAAGGGGGAAAAACCTGCCGTCAGAAGCCGAGTACATACTTATCTATCCGATTTTGTTTTTAAACTATTTATTTATTTGGCGCGGGCGTCAGACATTCTCCTTCCAGTGTTTGGCCTCCTCAGCACCTGAAAACAAACAGCACCACAGAAGATCGTCCGCACCAACGCCTCTGCCCTTACATTTCCGATTCCCACTTCCTTTCGCCCCCTAATGTGTTTATTATTTTAACCGTTTCCTTTTATTTAATTTTAATTTTATTTTATTTTTAATTTTATTTTCAATTTTATTTTAATTTATTTAATTTATTTTAATTATTTTAAGTTAATTTATTTTTATTGACTTATTTATCTACTTATACTTAACAAATGACTACGACTTATGACTTTTTTTACTGTTTACTAACCTAACATAACTTACTGACTAACTTAATTATTGTTAGTTTATTGACTTATTATTTATTTCTCTCCAGTCTGGGCTCTGCTCGTACTAACCAGTGCTTTTTTCCCACTCCCTAATTTCAGTTTCTCTAATGGTTCTAACCTTTCCTAGAAATGTTCCTAATTCTTTCATGAATTTAGATCTTTTATCACCTAAAATGTTTTGAGCGAGCGTTACGTTCCTATGTTGGAAGTAGTAATTTCCCATTCCCATCCATTTTCCTCTCCAAGTTTCGGTCGCACAGCAAATGAAAAGGATGTGGATCCAGTCTTCCCTATCACTGCAAAGCACACAGATGCCATTACCATTAGAGTCCTTTAATCTACGTTGCATCCACCCCCCCGACCCTGAACCAAGCGTATCTTCCTCTTGCGTCCTTTCGAAGTGTGTACGTAACGTTCGCAACCCCATAGCAGACTCGCGTGAATTTGCACAACTAGCGAACGTTTTTCGGTCGTTGCTGCCGGGATCTCTTGCCTTTTAATATCCGCAAGTCTATCCGAAAATAGCCATTCTATCTCACGTGTTCCCCTATCTTCCACCATCTCCGGAGAAACGTCTCCCAGACCTGCACGTTCCAATAGCAGTTTAATTTTATACGACCAGTGGCGTTGGTTGCTTCCTGTAACTGCATTCAAAAACATCTATGTATAAGTGTGTCATCCTGCTCACCTGCTAATTTAATCCAAAGTTTAATGGGTTTCGTTTTAAAATCTTTCCAAATTCCTACACTACCGACCTCCCTTAAGACTCCGGCATTTGCTGCAAATCTAGAGACTCCGAGAATTAATTTGAAATAATCTGTTTCGACGCTTTCTAGTCGATCTATCCTATCCACTCCCCAGATTTCTGCCCCATAATTCATTGCTGGGAGAACTTGTGATTTAAACATTGTATCGCACACCTTTAAAGGCAATTCCGGAACCCTGCGCCCTGCGCAAACCATTTCTTTGAGCGCAATTCTTCCTTTACTGTGCGCCGCCACTATGTGATTATTCCATCCCCCATTCACGGAAAATTTTGCCCCAAGATATGTAAATGTTTTGACCCGGTCGATCTCCTCCTGAGCGTAATACCATTTCTCTTTGTTACCTCAGATAAATCCATTATTGAAGACAACTACTTTCGTTTTTTGAATATTTACTTTTAGTCCCCATGTTTCACTATACGTTTCTAGGATATTTAATCTTTTCTGTAAGCCGTCAATAGTCTCCGAACATAAAACTAAATCATCAGCATAAAGTAGTCTGGGAATTTTCAGGCCATCGATTTCCGGCGAACAACAAATAACGCACAACGAAAGAGACATCAACAGTTTAACCGCCAAATCTGAAGGTTAGAGCACGTTTGAAAAATTTCTAACTTACAAATGAAAAAAGTCCCTACGAGCCACGATATTCACTTCTTTTGTACCTATTAGGGCCTAATAACAAAAACATGTGACGTGGTGGAAGATTTTGACATATATATCTGATTTCAGGGCTTAAAATATAATAAGGAACAAAAATTTTCATCAATGTTACCAAACCCATGTCGACCTGTGAAATCGATTCCAAGCTACGATCACAGTGCAGCCGAAATATCGGTCGCTTGCTACCGGATGACTGCGAGCAAAATCGCCCGACTTATTTCATCTGAAAGAAAGTCCAAACGTTGCACTCGGAATCATCCGAATATTCTCATAATTGCGTGAAACATTTGCGAGAAGTACACTCAAAGCCATCTACATATATTAAAGGTATTCTATGTACTAGAAGATGGCCTTGACGCTCCAGCTGATTGCGGGCGAATGGAACCGACAGAATCAAACGAAACAACTTTGTCCGACAGCCGGTGTTTCCGGACGCCTTCGGAAGAGGTCGTTCGAGTTCACGTGTTTGAACGAATCGGGCATATCGGACGCAAATGTCCGACGGCAGCCGACCGTAATTTCGGCCACAATCGGCTATACTGCGACCGCCGCCTAAGGCTACGGTCACAGTGCAGCCGAAATGCCTGTCGCTCGCTACCAGACGACTGCGAGCGAAATCGTCCGACTTACAAGTATTTTATCCGAAATGCACCCGATTGTTGCACCCAAAATCGGCCGAATATCCTCATAGTTCTGCAGTTCATTGTTTGAAACATTTGCTAGAGGCACGGTCAAGACCATCTACATGTGTTCGGAACTAGCCTTGATATTACAGATGGCCTTGACTCTCCAACTGATTTCGGACAAATGAACCGACAAAATCAAACGAAACGGATCTTCGTCCGAAAGCCAATGTTTCCGGACGCCGTCGGAAGAGGGCGTTCGGGTTCAATATGATCATTTCCAGTTACGAGCACATGTTTGTACGAATCGGGCATATCTGACGGAAACGTCCGGCGAACCGAAATTTTGTTCCAACAGTTTGTGACCGCCGCTGTGACTGTTCCCACTGTGACTGTGTCGCCACTGTGACGGTGTGGTTTGCCCCTGTGACTGTTCGCCACTGTGACTGTTCGCCACTGTAACGGTTTGCCCCTGTGACTGTTCGCCACTGTGACTGTTCGCCACTGTAACGGTTTGCCCCTGTGACTGTTCCCCACTGTGACGGTTCGGCACTATAACGGTTCGCCACTGTGACTGTTCGCCACTGTGACGGTTCGCCACTGTAACGGTTTGCCCCTGTGACTGTTCGCCACTGTAACGGTTTGCCCCTGTGACTGTTCCCCACTGTGACGGTTCGGCACTATAACGGTTCGCCACTGTGACTGTTCGCCACTGTGACGGTTCGCCACTGTAACGGTTTGCCCCTGTGACTGTTCGCCACTGTAACGGTTTGCCCCTGTGACTGTTCCCCACTGTGACGGTTCGGCACTATAACGGTTCGCCACTGTGACTGTTCGCCACTGTGACGGTTCGCCACTGTAACGGTTTGCCCCTGTGACTGTTCGCCACTGTAACGGTTTGCCCCTGTGACTGTTCCCCACTGTGACGGTTCGGCACTATAACGGTTCGCCACTGTGACTGTTCGCCACTGTGACGGTTCGCCGTATTCGGAGAGCTGAAAAACGGCTCGTTTGGTGTCGGGTGCGAAGGTCCCGCGTGAGGCGCGAACAGCTGCGGGGCGGCGGCGCTGTATGGTTAGCGGCTACCGCCGTGGGCGGCGTCGCGGGCGGCGGGGGCATCCCGGTGGCGAGAGAGCGCAAGGCCGCGCTGCCCGTCGCCCGCGGCGCATTCGCACTGTGGGCCGAAGCGGAGGAAAAGTCGAGACAAATTGGCCGTTTTGCACAGCGTGTCGGAAAACGATATGATATATTATACGCGCACGTTTTCTTGAGCCCCGCAACACCTATCCACCATTCTTTTACACAGAATAGTTTAATTCAAAATAAATGATAAAGCCGACGTTTGTTGACAAAATATGATAAAATAAATATTCGCTCCAGTGTAACAGAAACTATTTTCTATCGGAAAATGAGCTATAGATTTGATATATTAGTCCTGTCGATAAAATTACCCGCCCCCACTCCTCTCGCCTCTTGGGAAATGAGAGCTCAAAAAGCGTGCCGGGAATAAAACGTTAGAGGCAACCATGTTACCTGCCTTATGAAGTGTTCATTCATGAATTAGTGTAGTACCTGAAATAATTGAAGGCGTCAGCTCAATAGTGGCCTAGGTCATATTTTAATGAAACGGAGAAAAATTAAGTTAAGGTTATAGTCTGGTAAGAAAGGGTTGTGAAGAGAGAAAAAAAAGCGACTTCAACGAAAACTTGTCTAACCAACAATGTTGAAAGATAGTTCACCTTTTTAGATAACATACGGTGGCCATAACTCATTTTTCATTTTTTGGGGGGGGGGATTAGATCACTATGATCACGATAAAACATTAACTATACCATTGGGACTAATGACCATAGCAGTTGACGTGTCCGGAAACAACAATTATTCAAGACATCTATAATACAGCGCGTTCTTAAAGTCCGATAACACTTTTGTTAAATTATTGCACGAAAACTATATCTTTCTACAGTTTTCATATGCATTTCGTACACTCAAATGGTTTTGTTTGGATTTTACGGCAAATGCTTGTAGTTTCCAGATTCGCTTCAATTCACGCTTTATAGAGATCGTGACTTCTGACGAAGAGCGTGCTTTGTCTCTGCTGGAATTTTAACAAAATATGAGTGCTATAGATGTGCAACGGAAGTTCAGAACTAAGAATGGCAAAAAAGTACCAAGTAGAAAGACTAGCCTGGTATGTCAAATTTGAGTACTGGTTGCTTATGTCCTAATAAAACAAGTGGCCACCCGAGATTGAGTGAAGAGATCGTTAACGGTATGAGAGAGGCTTTCATAAGAAGTCCGAAAAAATCAGTTCATAGATAACTTCTTCACAAAAAAACACTAACTAGAAATACGTACATGGATATGTTACCGCAATGGTTGTTTTCACAAATGCTAGAAGATTGTGACAATTTCCTATTCATTACCATAACGACGTTCTTGAATTTCTGAACAGCAATCTACCTCAACGCTAGGTCGGACGAGCAGGGAATATGGTAACTGTTTCGAAATATGGCCTCCTAAATACTCGGAAAACACTCCATGTGACTTCTTCTTATGGGGATACATAAAAAATTGTGGGTATGAGCCACCTTCACCACAAAATCTACACGACCTTATTCTTAGGATTGAAGAAGCTGCCACCACTTTAACTGAGAGTACGCACCAAAGAGTATGCCAAAAGTAGTATTTTCTATACCGAGTTCTGAACTTCCGTTTGCACGTCTGTAGCACTCCTAGTTTTGTAAAATTCCTACCTACAGAAAGCATGTTCTTCACCAAAGTCACCATCTTTAGCGATTTGGAATTGGATCATGTAAGGGTGGTGTTGTAATATAGGGTTGTTTCAAAGTGGGAGGTGAGAGGTAAAAAATATGTATTTGTAAAAGTATTTTTTGGTTTGTCCCGAATTCCATAATAAATTTGAAACGGGGATATTTTATTGCATTGAGTATGCTTCTTTGTACTGAACTGAGAGTATCATAAGAAGATTGTAATGCAGATCTCAACTGACACAAGAAACCAGTGCTCTTGCAGAGGATAAATTTGTTATATCCTACTTAACGTCATTGGGTAATCGATGTGTGTCAGTCGGTTACGATTAGATTAGTGGCAAGTGAGAGGTTGTTTGAAACGTCTTGGTCTATTGGTGTTCTACTGACGTTTTTATCGAATCCTCCCGGAAAATTTTCATTCTTTAAAAAAAAGTGAGTTGCGGGTTTTAAGCACCTAAAGACATTTTGGATGCTTTACGGCACTAACCGAGGTGATCAGATCATTTGATTTCTCTCGGCAGGAATAGATTGACACTATTTTTAGAATAATCGTTCTACAAACTGTTGGATGAATACTACAAAATACGTGTTTGGCGGGATTTCAAATCTCCTATAGTGCTCAAACTCTATGAATTGCACAGGGAACGAACAGTAGTACAATAATTGAATTCATATTTTGCCGGGTTGCCGCCTTAACATGAATCGTCAGCACTAATTCATCAGATTGACGGGAATTAAATATAATTTTCTTCTGTAACATAACATTTTTCAAAATATTAGTAACGATAATCTTGCATGTGACTTTATAGGCCGGAGTATCAATAAACCAGACAAGTTAATCGTTTATAATTCTTTTTATTGTAAACTTGCTCGACACAATTAAAAATTTCAACAAAAAAGTACCCGCTACGCTAAACTAGTTGTAGTAACACAGTACACAGTAGCCACACAATAATTTTGATATATTTCCATTGAGGTGTGTGGTCGGGTCCTGCATATCCATCACTATTTAATATTGATCAAAAATATAACTTCCAATTACTAACACCAGCAGCACAATACATTACGTTCATAATTTGTGTCCATGTCTTCTTCTCTAAATCAATCATTGAAGTACTCCTGTACTTTTTAGCTCTACAAAATATCACTCTAGGTTGCCTTAAATCACTCTGTCTCATTGACAAAAAACAATAAACCTGATACAATGCTCCAAGATCATTATTATATAAAACGAAACCTACCCTACGAGAAGAATGAGTATGAAACATCATTTCACGACTACTTTCACAATCCAAATCTGCTTTATCGACATAAACATCCCACTGATTATAACCAAAATTCCTTTTTTTACTGACTTGCTAACTTAGAAAATGTTATTATTCCCTTTATTCTCACACAAGAAAACAAGCAAACAGCTCTAAACTTAAAACATTATTCCCCAATCCTTGTTAATTCTGGTTTTGCTTCAATATAAACATATTAACTCTCCATTCTAAATTCAGAAATGCACCGTTCAACTTTCTTTAGCAACACACCATCAAACTGGCCCTTACGCAGTAGAACACCATTTTTGTTAGTTGATCTAAAAATAACAGCACAAGATGGCGTACCAGTCATCAAAGCTCACAATCTAATAAATTCAACCTCCTTTCTACATTTTTCATAATTATCATGCTACTTCCTCGTGAAACCTGCATACTTACACGATAGTGTCTGTGATAATAGTAAGGGCGACCACAAAGTCCTTAAAAACGTCTTTACTTCTACATCAAAAACTCACATTGAAAAATAATATTAAAGAAATAGCCAATAAAACATATGTGAAAATAAGAGAACTATATCCACTCATAAATACCCACTCTAGACTAAGCATAGAATGTGTGAAAACTTCATTCAAATCAGTTATTGGATCATTTCTTACTTATGCTTGCCCTGCCTGGGGTGGGGCCGCCGAAATTAAAGTAGAGAAAATTCAAATACTACAAAATATGTTTTTAAAGCTTACTTTTAAAGCTCAATGGTACGTGTCAAATAGACAAATTAGAAATGAACTGAAAATAGAAAACTTAAATATTTATCTTAGAAAGCTTTCTGTAAAATTGTTGAGGATTTACTAAAGACGGACTGTGTTAAAATCTTCAATATAGGTAGATAAGCAGAAGATATTAAAATCATTTCAAGGTATCGCAAGGATAAACTACATCCACCATTGTTAAACGCTTCAATAAGCATACAAATTGAAAAAAAGGGACCGTTAAAAATTCGAACATAACATTAAACAATTGAAATGTTACATATTCAAAACAAAAGAAATCGAGATACTAAACTAAGACGAAACCAACGAAACTAAGGAGGAGCTTCGAATATAACGAATGCCTATGCCGTAACCCATTTCTGGCAAAATTACACGCAAATATCTGTAAAATCAATGGATTGAACAGATAGTAAATAAAGATGGTATAAAAACGTTGTCCTTTGAATATTCTCCTTCTATGCAGCAATTGCATGCAAAAAACGTTTTTCCCTTAATTTTCCACGCACAACCTGCTACCTACACGATTGTGTTGACGCTAACAGTAAGGGCAATAATATATAGAAAGAAATTTATTGTACAATTGGGAAGATGATGCCCGGTGGCAGAATGCAGAAATACGAAAGTACAGTTAATTACAAATTCAGTTACAAATATAATTATAATAACAATAATAATAGTAATACTAATAATAGTGATAATAGTGTTAATAATAGTAATAATAATAATAATAATAATAATAATAATAATAATAATAATAATAATAATAATAATAATAATAGACTGGGATAGAACCATAATTACAGACAAAACAATAGCACACAATCGGCCAGACATCACGTTAATTGATAAAATTAATAAAATCACCTACTTAATAGATATCGCAATCCCAAATACACACAACCTTCAGTCCTCCCACATGGAAAAGATTTCCAAGTATACTGAACTAGCAATAGAAATAAAACATCTATGGAAAATGGAGAAAGTTTACACGGTACCCATCATTGTATCCACAAATGGAGTCATCCCAAAAACCTTGTATAATAGCCTACAACAGTTAAACCTGACAAAAACATTGTATATAGAATTACAAAAAGTTACAATCCTCAACACATGCAAAATAGTTAGGAAGTTTCTGGATAGCAGTGTGACTCACGCCTAGTACATATATCCTACTCCAAAATCAAAATCGGAAAGGGCCTTCACTTGGCAAAAGCCCGTAAGGTCACTTCAATCCTGGGACAACATCCAGAGACATAATTGTATAATAATAATAGTAATAATAATAAAAATAATGATAATAATAATAATAATAATAATAATAATAATAATAATATAATAATA
>BLKR01012769.1:0-16368 GCA_011170035.1 Teleogryllus occipitalis
AAGGGGTAAATATCAGTAGAAGGGTCAAAGATGTCAGTGTTAGTATTAGATTGCTATTAAAAGATTCAATCAAGTACTAAAATTTACTGCTCATTGTTGTGTGGCTGAAAATAAGTTCTTCAATGGTTTTCTGGTAATTTGGTATTTGCAAAACAGTGTTTTATATGTTAAAATGAGGAATGCCCGTTTTGTATCCTAATATTATTTTGTACTGGCTAAAATACCACTTAATGTCATAGGTACTAATGGAATCTATCATAAATATTGCATTCTATTATTGAGTTCGATCCACACCTATTTCTAAATCAGTTTTGCCACTTTAAATTGCACCAAAAGTTACAAATAATTGTCTATGAATCGTTTAGAAAGACTATAATAAGGAACATTTGCAAATAAAATGCTGAAATATACAAATACATGAAAGTTTTCATTAAATGTGAAAAATGTACTGTTCCTACAAATGTGGACAAATATGGATAATCAAATAAGTTTTTAAGCGATTTGAAGCCTATGACAAACGAACTAAGAAATCTGTAATTACATACAAATCCTAGAACTGGTTTCGATTAAACATAAATCAACCAAAAAATATATTTCAAATTCATCACAAATGCAAAAATATATCCCCTCCCCACAGGTAAATTCTGTCCGTAAAAATTGGTATAAATTCTCGAAGCGCTCTTTCATGGTGAAGTGATGATACAACGTAAAGATATAACATTTCTCGTATCCCAGCAGTGCAAAAATGCAGGCGTGGACCAATTATTCGCAACTCCGTTGATCTTTCGAATTTTCCTTTATTTTTGCGAAACAGTAGTGTGCAATAGAACCCTATTCAACCTGAGTTTTATTGCTCGACTGAAGCCAAAGTAATCTCGCTCTTTACGTAGTGACACGTCTGTAGCCTTACCCAAATATTTACGCTTTCTATTCTGTCTTTTGTGACCACTTCATCTCTGACTGACTCCATTACCTGTATCGGGGTCATGCCTCTAGGGCCGCCCGCATAACAACACCGCGTTTTTGTTGATCAACCTCAATGGTGAGACAGTAAACTTACCATAAGAAGCAACAAAACACGGACAAAAGCCCGAAGAAAGAAGCAGTAACAAAATGAGATTTTACCAAAAGCAAACGCATCTTAAGAATAAGATCAATCGTGCTCTTAAGTGAGCATAACGAAAGCAAACATAATATTAAAAATAATGTAAATACATTAGGGCATGTCTCATTAATATTTCAGTTTAATTTGACACAGAAGGTACTATTTTAATGCAATTCCCGTCTGCTTCATATAATCAGATAATCAACTAAAAGCTCATTAGTTAATTTTGTTTCATGGGTCTGCACCACACAATACCGACTTTTCTGTAGTACTGAAATTTGACACGAGGGATGTCTGCTGTCAAAGGCCCCGGGGGGATACAATTTTCCGCTGCCTGCTTTGCCGCCAACTCGGGCCCCCTGGTTTCCCGCCAACCTCGCGTGTTGGAGAGGGGGCTTTGACGGCTCGCAGACGCAGGGGGCCGTTTTTATGCTTGAAGTAGGGGGCGAGGCGAGGGCGCGTGGAGAGCCACAGGCCAACCTATCGCCCGGGCTACCAGGACAGCTGAACACCGTGGTCCTACACCCATCGCGGGGAAGGGAATTATGCCCACCCTTCCCTCAAGGGCGAATGAATACGCCACAGCGAGCTCGGTCGGTGCCGGGGTGTCAGAGTGCAAATGAGTGCGTGAGGCTCAATTCACAGTTGATACGTAAAAAGAGGGTTTTTAAAGTGACCCATTCTTATTCACAAACAGTCCTTATTCTCAAATCAATGGCCATTCGTTCGTATACAGGCAGTCGCCCACTCTCTTATCAAAGGTTTCTTATTCGACCTGTTCTTCACCGATTTAAATTACGTTACTAATTGGCTCTCATTTCTACTATGGGAAACGATGACAATGGTTTTGCAGAATATTTTGAACTATACTGGCAACATTTCATTCAAAGGTACACCAGAAACAGCGAGAATACATTGGAAAAGTACAATACGTTAATTTTAATATATTAATTATAATAATTAATTAATTATAATAATAAGTACAATAAGTTAATTTTGACAATCAATCTTTCCACGAAAATTATGAAGTGTATAAATTCCGTAGTGGTTGAAGAAATATTCTGGTAATCCATAATGAGAGATAGGGATAATCATCCACAACAATAACCACAAATTTATTGTTGTGGATGATTATCCCTATCGCTCATTATGAAGTGTATGTTACGGCATAGGTCCAAAATATGGTTAATTCGCACATTAACCAGACAATTTGAATAAAGACGCTTAAATGACAAGGAATAGATAATTTCTGAAACTATCCGGCTAATGTTGCCATTAGCTATAATGCTCTGGCTACAGTGTCGTGAAGACGCAAAGAAAAGAAACAGACAATGGGAGAAAATGAACACAGGGTTGATTACTAAAGTAGTTTATTATGTGCTCTTGTTGCAAGTACACGATTACATCCTTACAGCGATTACGCCGCCCAACACTCGTTGGTCGTCACCATGCGGAGGGTGGAGGAGGGGTGGCAGGCAGCGGCGGCGGCACTGGCGAAGGCAGATAGGCTGTTGGTGGGTCACTCAGGGTTTTGGACAGAGTCGATTCCTGCCTTGGTCAACCAGAGGGCAACCGTAGAGTGAGACGCCGGCGATCACTATCTCACTCACAAGTGAGAAACGAGTGACCGATTTCTGTGGCCGTTGGCGGTCCTTCCATACCGCCGGGCCAGTCCATCACGGCCCTGGTCAGCGGGGTGGCGGCGTTGCCCCAGTTCCGTGACATACAAAGGGGTGCAGGGGTTGCGGGCGGTCACCATCTGAAAACGACACGCCACATGCCCGGGTCCGGGAGACAAGCGAGGGGCCCAAAACTGCCTGACTTCATCGCAACAGTACGTCAACTGCCAGAGGGTAAGGGATTTTGTATTAGCGAGAACTTTTATTGATTGATTGATTTTTCGTGTTTCCGGGCGCGTCAACTACGGTGGTCATTAGTCCCGTTAGTGTAGTGTATGCTTTTTTCCCTCGGGAGATGGTGGTGACCTTCCCCCCCGGATGGCGAGATCCGACGCCGACCGACCGTCGGCTAGTGGGGTTTCCCCCTAACCAGGACTCTCCCACCAGCGGGGCACCGCCGCAGCCGGGACAAGCTCTAAGCTCTCGACCGGTCTCCCGGAATATGTGGTAGTGTAGTGCATGTTAGTGTAAGTGTGTGTGTGAGGGGAGAGGAGGATAGGACAAGGAAGAGGACGGAAAGATCGCGCGCGGTCCGTGGCCCGTTTGCTAGGGTACTGCTCCGGCATTCGCCTGGTGTTGATCGGAGAAACCACGGAAAACTACCGATCAGAGCAGCCGGCCGCTAGAATTCTCCTCCAGACAGCGACTGAATTCGACCTAGCTCAAAAGCCAATATCGAAAATCCTGTCGCCGTCAGGACTCGAACCTAGGACCTCCCGGTCAGAGGCGCTGCAGTGACATCAGTTGATGCACTAAGCTACCGCTCCCGGTGAGAGAACCACTTCCGCATAAAATTGTGTAGGAGATTATTAAAATTTCGTTGCATCCTCCCTGAGTTGTTTTATGTAGATCGCGAAGTCGAAAAGCCTGAAGTTTCATCGTCCCAAGTCAGAAATATGTAGCTCGTTTTACTTATTTAAGGTCGCTTTTCAAATACTAACATCACATAGCGACCACTGAAAGTAACATTGGTGGTAACAACAACAGTATACGGACACACACTAACATCCATGCCCCGGGTAGGATTCAAACCCCGACCCATCAGGCACGAGGCAGCTACGGTTTTTCAGCCTTAGCGACCTCGGCTATCCATGCCGGCGTAACTTGTTTGCTCTCTTGTGTTGGGGCTATGTTCCTCCCAACTATTTTTGTCATTCTGCCAAAATGCGAATGTATGCATGGAAGCAATTTATTTATTTCACTAGAATTTTTTTTAAGTCCACTTACGAATTAAAGAATTTGGATTATTCTTTGATTAAAATGTCGTGAATTACGAGTTTAATTAAAAGCGTATGCAAACAAATGTGTACTTGTAGTTTCTTCCAGTCTGGCGTCCCTAAAAAGAAATAAAATACTTCCTAACATCACATCAGAATTATTTTTTGCTATAAGGTTAGTACCGTTTCTTATCAATTATGTACAGTCTCTTTTTCCATTATATAATTATGTGTATGTGTTAGATATACGTTAATAGTTGTTGTTTTTATTCTTATCAGTCCTTTTGATGCAATACAATTTTTCGAAACGTTGGCAAACACTTCGATTTATTGTTTTAATTACTCTGACCAAATCCCATGATGTGAACCTCCATCGACAGCACGATTGACGCGAAATGAATGTTAAGATTAGTTTTTACGATAAACGACAAAAGACACGAACGCCTGTTTTAAGCTACATCGCCATACTAAAATCCATCAACTCAATACCGAACATGGCGATTGCGAATAGTCACGGCCATCTTCAGTTAGCCATCTGAACTTCTTCAGTTGGTGAACTGAAGGTGGCCATGGAATAGTGGTCATGGAATGGAATGGTGGCCATGGAATACCGAACATGGCGGTTGCGAATAAACAGGGCCATCTTCAGTTGGCCATCTGAACATCTTCAATTGATGAACTAAAGGAGGCCATGGAATAGTCCTCCTGATTAACAGAGACCCCTAACACAACCTCCCCCTGGGCTCTCCATTGAGCCCACAGCCTCCGCCGTGGATTGGTGAGCGGCGCGGCTGCGTGGGACCGAGACCAGCGCTGGGGAGCGGCCGGTGGGAGGGGGCGCGCCGGGCGGATCCTTTCTTCCGAATACCTGAGCGCCAGCCAAGCGGACGCAACCGCGGTCTGCCGCCGCCCGCGCCGGTGGCCATGGGCGAAACCCCAGCCCGGCCACACGCGGCCCGTGAGAGAGCAGCAAGTGCAGCCGCTACAGCACGGAACTTCGGCACAATTTTGGGCCAAAACTGCATATATTTGATTGATTGATTTTTTTTCTGTTTCCGGGCGCGTCAACTGCGTCGGTCATTAGTCCCGTTAGTGCAGTGCACGTTTTTTCTCGGGAGATGGCGGTGATCTTCCCCCGCTGGATGGCGAGATCCGGCGCCGACCTACCGTCGGCTAGTGGGGTTTCCCCCTAACCGGGACTCTCCCACCAGCGGGGCACCGCCCCAGTCGGGACAAGCTTCAAGTTCCCGAGCGGTCTCCCGGACAATGTGGTTGTGTGTGTGTGTGTGTGTGTGTGTGTGTGTGTGTGTGTGTGTGTGTGTGTAAGGGGAGAGGATAGGACACGGAAGAGGAAGGACAGATCGCGCGCGGTCCGTGGCCCGTTTGGTAGGGTACTGCTCCGGCATTCGCCTGGTGTTGATCGGAGAAACTACGGAAAACTACCGATCAGAGCAGCCGGCCTCTAGAATTCTCCTCCAGAAAGCGACTGAATTCGACCTAGCTGAAAATCTTGCCGCCGTCAGAACTCGAACCTAGGACCTCCCGGTCAGAAGCGCTGCAGTGACATCAGTTGATGCACTGAGCTACCGCTACCGGTTTTTCTGCATATAAAAATTGGTGACTGTCACAAGTAAAATAAAAGAATTAGAGGCATTGTCTTGGGCAATATTATTATTTAACACACTCACTGCTTTCGATGGCATATCCATCATTGTCAGTTAGATCCAGTGCAATCTCTGGAGTACGGAAGTTTGAATAACTCCATTTTATCTTAATGCACAAAATATCTCTATGGCGCTCGAAAAATCGCCGTTTTTCGTCGCACAATTGCAATATTTCTTCTCACAAGTAAGTTCAGAAAGTAGAGAGAGTTCACAATAGCATTTAGTATAGCGCTACGAGTGAAACGATTTCGTAGAGCTCATATCGAAATTTAGTGTTCCACTAAAAGAAATAATTTCTTACAGAGAAATTCCCAGAGGAGGGCACACTAGGCGTTCTGGGACTTACGAGGATGGCAGAATGACGTCGTTATTTACAAATGAATAGCTGGAATGGTTGCATTGATTGATTCAATGACTATTTTGTGTTTCAAGGCGCATCAACTACTACGGTCATTAATCCCGTAATCTCAGTGTTCCGTTATATTTCCAGAGGTTGTAATATCCCCCCGCTCGCTGGGACAGGAGATCCAGCCCTCTAGGTCGGCAATCTGAGTTTCCCACCTCCAGGTATCTCCGACAGCGGCGAACCGCCTCAGCCGGAACAAGCTCTCAATTCCCGATTGATCTTCCGACGTGTGTGGCAAAATAGCGTATGTAAATATGTGTGCAAACAAAGGAAGCGAAGAGGAAAAGAAGAGAAAGAAAAGACCGTACGCTGTTTGTGACCCGTTTATTAGGGTACTGCTCCGTCTACTGTTTATGAAATATTCAAAGATTACATAGAACGTAAACGAATTCCAATTGAAAATGGAGAAAATGAAGTTTTGTCACTTACGTAATTAATAGGTCTAAGCGACAGACCCCGTTCCAACCAAAACTAAGACCTGCTCTTCGCAATCTTTAATAAAAAAAAAAAAAAACAATCCAATGTTTAATGCCATCAAGGAACATTCATTACGAATTCGAAGACAAACGAGAAACACATTTACTCGTGAAAGCATAACTAACAAATGTAAATCCAGACGAAACAGTCAAATTAAAACAGGCCCTCGCTTCGTTCAGTCAATTACCACCAGAATGCGTCTGGAATCTCTTCGAATTGCCGCCTAAATCGACCATTTTACTAGCGGGTGGCCGAGGCAGCGCCGGTGGTTTCCATGCATTATGGTCCCCCCAGCCGCCACCGGCGCAGTCACCAGTCTACCCCCTCCCCCTCCCCCTCCCCTCCCCCTCCCCATCCCGCGTTCACCTGCTGCTCTGGGTGACGCCGGCGGCTCACCTGTTCCGCCCAGGGGAGACCCATCTCTACCTGCCCACCGCGGTCGGCCCAACGTCGCGCCGACCCCCTCCCCCTCCACCTGTCCCCTGTCTGTGAGCCGCCGCACACGGCAGCCCGTCTTTTCTTCCTCCCAGCCCTCAACACAGGCAGCGTGGGTGCAGGAGCCCAATTTAGAGGCATGAACACGCTTTTTGGAATTCCAGGAATTCTTCCAGATATGCTTCGCAGCTTATACAAAATGGTATTTATTATATATTTTTAAAAGTTTACTAAGTTATTGTTTTAAATTCCTTTCTCTTAACTTTTAATTCATAAAAATGGTTTTATTTTTGGAACTTTTTGGAAATTTGGAAATTTTGGAAATTTACGAAACTAATGATTAATAACTCGCTTGTCTTTTCACCGCTCTTTAATTCCAACTGTAAATTAGCAGAAATTCTAATTTTCTGCTAATTTACATTCTAACATTTGAAATATGTTATGAACCTATATGACAGACAAATAGTTTACGCAAATACGTTACTAGGTAGTAGTTATCTTTACAGTGATTATTGTCGCTTATCCTTACAAGTGTATTATATTTAATTATCATCAAAGGTAAGAATACTTTTGGCATTTACAAAATTATTAGTTTCAAATACGAATTATCACTGTCTTTAACCTTTTCTACCTTCCTGAATTACTTTTTTTATTAGCTGTTCATTGCCTTATATCGACACCCAGACTACATTGCCAATACCGACATTCTAACGGTAAAATATCCTATCCGCTTGTAGCACATTGAAAACTTTATTTACGCACTCTTCCTTCTCTTAATTTGGAGGAAGGACATTCTCGAATTCGCTTGTTAAATAGCAGTGTTGGATTATCTTATTTTGGGGTATTTTGCTTGGATTTAAACCTCGCCGACCCAAGCAATCAGCGTGGTAACGGAGTCAACCGAGCAAGCATGGGACCGGGAGCGGTAGCTCAGTGCATCAACTGATGTCGCTGTAGCGCCTCTGACCGGGAGGTCCTAGGTTCCCACTCCCCACGGCGGCAGGATTTTCGACACTAGCTTTTCAGCGAGGTCGAATTCAGTCGCAGTCTGGAGGAGAACTCTAGCGGCCGGCTGCTCTGATCGGTAGTTTTTCGTGGTTTCTCCGATCAACACCAGGCGAATGCCGGTGCAGTACCTTACCAAACGGGCCACGGACCGCGCGCGATCTTTCCTTCCTCTTCCTTGTCCTATTCTCTTCCCTTACACACACACACTATCATGCACTACACTACCACATATTCCGGGAGACCGGCCGGGAGCTCAGAGCTTGTCCCGGCTGGAGCGGTGCCCCGCTGGTGGGAGAGTCCTGGTTACGGGGAAACCCCACTAGCCGACGGTAGGTCGGTGCCGAATCTCGCCATTCAGCGGGGGAAGATCACCGCCATCTCCCGCGAAAACACATGCACTACACTAACGGAACTAGTGACCAAAGCAGTTGACGTGCCCGGAAACACGAAAAAATCAATCAATCAAAGCAAGAGTGGGAGCTGGGCCCAATGCAGAGGCATGACTACGCTTTATGGAATTCCACGAATTCTTTCAGAGATCTTCCCCCGTTTCATCAAAAAAGGATTGGTGGAGAATATTTATTCTAAGAAAGAATAGAAATATTTACTTATATTTGGAAATATTTCATTCCTAAAAAAATCTCTGTATTACTTTCGGTAAAAGAAGATAAAGGCGATCACTCGTTTTTTAGGTGAACTACGAAAATTATGAGAATAGCACGAAATACTGTGGATTCTAATTCAAATTGCACGATAAAATTCAGTAACTCAAATTTTCCAAATTATTAATTCAATAAACATACTGATTTCAATAAACGTATATGAACGTAAAAATAATTCATTAAAAAATTAATGAAATGAATATTCACATTCTCTTTAAAGGATACACGCAATTTAGCCATAATGAGTTGTTGATTAATCATGAGATTTATGTAAGTAGTTCTTTTCTCCCATTTGTTCTACAACTCAAGTACATTGTATAAACATCTATTTATTACGTCGGATTCGAACACACTTTTTGTTATAGTTTTTTTCGCATCTCATTCAGAGTGTGTCAGTCACTTCCAAATTACTCGTATTACAAAGATGAACGTGTAACCAATTATCTAAAAATAAAATAACTTAGCGATATAAGATTTTAGAAAAATGTTCGATAGAGAAAAGAAAAATCATTCCACCGAGCCAGAAGTTTTTGCATTTAATGCTATTTCTTGATTTCCCACTTTATTTAACTAAAAATGAATTAAAATACAATTTAATTATCACATTTTCACCTCTTTATGTAAAATATGAATGTCAGTTCTTGTGTTTTAAACAAGTTTTTGGTAAATATTGCTGAATCTGTAAATGCTTGTCACTTGCAAACACTAAGCCACCTCCGTAACATTTTGGTGAATTCCACCAAGAACCTGCTTCTATGCTTTTCTAGAAGACAGACGGATTTTTCTATTTTTCATCTACATTCTTGTGAAATACTATACAAGAGCGATACTATACTAGGACTTAATCACGGCACTATCGTCATGAAACTAATTAAAAAAGATGACAAAAATGAATCGAAAAGTCAACCACACAAAACGTGTGTCCCTCGTGAAAGCGTAATGTCAGTTTTGAGGGGAGCACGGCGTGAGAAATCGGGACTCTTCACGAACTCAAAAGCCCACAACCTTCACGCAGCCAGCCGGCACAATAAAGCCAGATGACGATCGACTTTCTGACGAAACTTTCTCTCGGGCGTTGCTCGTTTGTCTCAAATCACGGCCGCCAACTCCTCCTCCTCCAAGCCGTCCTGCTTCCCCCTCCCCAAAGCCACGAACCGCGTCGTTCATTATCTGCAGCATCAGGGCTACCGCGGTCAGCGACCGATCCATTCATAACTTCTGGCCTTGCTCTATCATTTAACTAGCCTCTTATGTAATGCTAGACGACCAGTGGCTGCCAAGGCTAGATGACGGTGCTTGTGGCTCGCCTAGGGGGTATTCATCCAACTAAATCAACAACTTCTGGGTAGCACCGTGTTATTTAATGCCATTGCGTTGGGTGATAAATTCTCAAGGGAAGGCGATAAAGAAAACCCCTCGGTAACGGTTACGCTGGCATTACTAACCGAACGGAAAATATGAGAATTGCGTTAAACGAGGATTATTAGTACCACGGAAGGTTTGGTCACTTTAATTTCGGGCCAAATTTTTTTCTTTTTAACTTTTGGAAGACGGAACCATTTCACCTTTTGAAGGTTGTGACTAGGGCATAGCATTGTGTGCAGGTGGTGGTGTCTACTGTTAAACTAAGCACGTCATTGAACTAAATCTAGCTGAAAAGTATCTGCCAACATGAGAAACCCGAGTTCAACCCTTCAGCATGGCTGGGAATTTCAATCCGGTCATGACCTACTCAGGACGATCCCAAGGTATACACAGTCTCCTTTCCAAGCGAATACCAATATTTACTGGCTTTATTAACAGTAAATATTGGTGCAAATACTCCGATGACGCATGGTGCTTGCCAAACCATCTGCTCCCCCCTTCCGAAAACATAAATAAGGCCTTCTCTAACCCGTTACATCTTGTTCAGAGGACCTCGAAACGGAGAAATGAGTACAAATGCCAGGTAAAGTTGAAACAGATAGCTCTTAACCTCCTCTGATTATAAGTGGGTTGCAACTACAGTACTTAACACAAAATTAGTTTTAAAGAAAGTAATTTTTATTAAGAGTTACCGGAGACACGTTTTTCTTTCAGACTTCTTTCCACGTGAAGACATCATAGTGTTAAAGAAAATTAAAAGTAAGAATGAAATTTTAAAAGTAGAGATCACTTTGCGGATTCGGTGGTATAACGGTCAGCGTAACGGACTGTTGTATCCAAATTTGCGGGTTCAAACCCAATCGAAGCCGTGGATTTTTAAGGGCGAAAATATCCTTCGTACGTCTTCCTTCGGAGAGGAAGTGAAGCTGGCTGTCCCATGTAGTAGATTTACTGCATGTAACATATCCTCTGGGCCTGTAAAAGAAGCCTCTGAGCAAAATTGAGATCCGCCTGTTTCGTCGCCCAAGATAATACCTCCTTTCTCCGCTAGGTGGTGAAAGGAGCGTAGCAAAATTTGCGTGGTTAGACGGAAGACCGGGCCTGATGGCCCGAGTCTCGCCATGTAAAATAAGGCATTAACTAAAACTAAAGCACTTTGGAAAACAATGAAATGCTTCATTCACACTGGAACACAAGTGGAAAACAACTTGCGCAGTCCAGTACCGCCATCCAAGCAATTAAATGGGCGAGGTTTCCGTAAACCTCACCCATTTCTTCTGCTTTCCGCTGCTCTTCTTGCAACACACGTAAGAAAAACAATTTCTAGGAAAGTAGTTACGTGACTAGGTGTCTTTCACCACGGTAAGGGAATTAAAAAATAGTAGAGAATTACAGTGGCCATTACACTCGTGAAATTAAAACCAATAGTGTTTAACTATACATATAAGATGTCCCAATTAGGGCGGTGTATCCAAAAAATTTTATCGCTTTTTCTATCCGATTTTTCTTACCGCTCCTTCCTACAGGCCAATAATAAGCTGCGACTCATCTATCTATATGCTCCTCGCTTTGCGAGTCGAGAATTTATCGACAATATCCAAAGCACTCGTGGTATTACCTATGAAAATAGTGCCAGATAAAACAAACTATTTAAAATGAAATTATAATTGTTTTGGCGGAATGTTAAGTTAATAACAAATCAGATATGAACCTCTGATGATATATGTGGCTCGGCGACAAACCGCTCTTGACCCTTTGGTTTCGTTCGAGGTTATATTACGCACTAACTTTACTGAACCATCAACAGAAAATGCTTTAGTTTACGAGATGCGTAAATACAGCAGTTAATACCCCACATGTCTGGTGAGCGAGTTCTATAGTTTCTTATTGGGCGATTAGAAAGCAACTGAAGTTGCGCCATGATGGTCGTTGACCTATCTTTCATGATTTCTGGCCTTGCTCTATCATTTCACTTTATAGCCCCAGTACACAACCTACTCCAGAAGCAGTGATTTCTGTGCGGGCTGAACCAAACCATGGGCGCTTCGTCAACGGCGACGGTCGAAGCAGAAGGATTTATTTCCGTAATGTAACAACTTCAAGAGAAATCTGCTTCACTGACTGTGATTTGCGATGTAGATATCACGTGAAGACAGGACGTGGATGGTGGTTGCTATGTGAAAATGCTAATTAACATAACACGTTGGCTGAATTAGTACTTACTACTTTATGTAATACTCGTAAGTATGCATCACGTAGCGTACTGAGTGTGCTGTACATGTTTCACTCATGTTTTACTCAGTAGGTACTATACTTCGAAGTTTCTGTTTTCGCGCTAGGAAAAACAATCCGCAGTCCAGGGTTCAGAGGTTTAGGTCCTTAGACATCAGAGTAATGAAATATGTGTACTACCCGCGCACCTTTTCTTGAACGATGACCTTGCTTCCCCCTCCCATACGCAATGAACAGTTGAAGGCAAAAGCTCGCAGCGAGCACTGATGACAACATTCCAAGCATTAAAACTTCGTTGCCGCGAAACACAAGCTAGTCAAAGCTAGTTGCTTTCATAGTCGAGAACTTCTACTGAGCTTTATTTCCATTATTAAGGAAATGGCTCAGGCAGGTCAGGTCCTTCAAAGGAAGCACATAAAACTCCTATCTAGTGTCTCTGCTGTTGCCTAACCAGAGCGATGACCCAACAATGCCCCTATATCCAGGTGTTGGATGACCCCGTCGCACACGTAGCAGGTATGGCTTTGATTTTCCACAGGTTGGCATTTTTGTAATTTCTCTAGTGACTGACAGAGGGCCATATTCATAGTCGTCACTTATAGGATAAGAAAATAATTAAGCTACAAGAAGTTACTTTTGATAAGGAAATGCTTATGCACATTTGGTATTCATAGACGATACTTATAATAAGTACGATGCTAGCAGTGTCTCGTATGGCAACAGTGTATTGGCTGTTTCACGGCCTCTTGAATCTTGCCAGAAGCGCTCCATCAAACAGGCCGCGAACAATCATATTGTAACGTATTGTAGGACTACAGTTAGCAACCGCCACAAAGGGCGGCGGCAGAGGATTAGACGCCAGGGGCCAGGCAGGATGTGACACGCCGAGGTATTCTGGGAAATCCTAAGGGCTAGGGAAAGGGATGCCCAAAGTACGGGACAGCGCATTTTTGCCGCGTGCTGCGTGTCAAATTCTTGGAATCCAGGGAAATGGATGTCCAAAAATGCCTGGCAAAGCGGTCAGTGTGGGCCGTGTGCAAAACCCAGTGACGTTTCAGGTCACGTGGGTGGGGGCTATATAAGAGCGGACGCAGAGCGCGGGGGTGGGGTTTGTTGAGCTGAGAGGGAACCCTCGCGCGAACGCACAAAAACTTGCGCCCAGGGCGGTGCGGAGCCGAGCTAGGCTCGTGCGGCAAACCATGTGTTGGGACGCCGTTGTGGACTATATCCACGGGTGACAAGAGGTCGCCGGAGCTGTCTGCTGTGTGCGGGAGGCTCGTTGAGGAGTGGCGCGGGCCACGAGTCAGTTATTCATTTTTAAGGATCGCTCCTGCGATCAGGAAAGTAAAGATCTACCAGAGCTGTAACTTAAAGTAGTACTGTACATTTTGTGAATAAACCTGTACATATTTATCATTGGAGCTCGTGTCTGTGATTATTGTGTATTCCCACGACGTCACAGACGGGTAGACATAATTGGTGGCAGCGGTTAAACGAATTCCACGGGGAATATCACCCACCAAATGACATAATTGGTGGCAGCGGTTATAAAGAAACCCACGGGGGAGTACGTGCACCCACCAAATAGTATAATTGGTGGCAGCGGTTAAACGAATTCCACGGGGAATATCATTCACCAAATAGTATAATTGGTGGATGCGGTTATAAGAATTCCACGGGGAAGCGTTGCTCAATTGTGATAATAGCAGCAGTTAAAACATTCACGCCGGAACGGCACGGCATTGTTGCACCATACTCATACGTGGTCGCAATATTACGAACAGTGGGTGGGCCAGTGCGTGGGTGCGTCGACGGGCAGACATAATTACGACGCACGGGAGCAGAGAGGGTCCGCTCCTAGCCAGACGCCCACGTCTTCACGGCAACGCCGGAAGGAAGGAAGGAAGGAAGGACGGAGAAGGAAGGACGTCTCAAGGCCAACCGGCTTTGATAAAATCAAGAAGTCAGCAAGGATCTGGTGTAAGTATAGCTATCTGCATTGTAAGGTTCGGTTCAGGTTTCAGTTATGGCTTACTTACCGAGATTCGGGAAAGATTGTGTAGTGCACGTGGCACAGGAATTAGAACTCCAAATTACAGGTGGGGAAACTTTGGTAGTTCTAAAAAAATTGATAGAGGAGCATTCCGATTACGAGGAGGAATTTGTGAAAGGGATAGCTCAGGCATATAAGGATGAACGCGAACGAGAAAAGGCCGAACGCGAATTAGCCTATAAGGATCAAAAAACCGAACGCGAAGCAGAGAAGGAACGTGCATTTCAGTTAGAAAAACTGAGAATAGAACAGAGCCAACTGGCGGGTAGAGCTAGTCCGCAGTCCGAAGTAAATAGCAAAATGCACATTCGATTAAATCAAGTTATGAGCCGATTCAAAGGGGAGGACAACGACATAACAGCATTTTTAAGTGTTTTTGAGAGTCAGGCGGAACAATTAGAAATTCCAGAAGAAGAGTGGGTGGCAAATCTTATGGGACTGCTCCCACACCAAATCAATGCATCGCTAACTTTAGAAGGGCAAGGTAGTAGAACAGAATAAGCCGATTTAAAGAATAGGTTATTAGAAATGTATCGATTTAATGCCGAGAAGTTTCGACAATTGTTCGCGAAACATGTAAAAGCCGCGAATACTACCTGGAACGTATACGCGAGAGAGCTGAAAAATTATTGCAAAGAATGGGTAGCAGGACTAGATATTCATACGTTCGAGGACTTAAGGAATCTAATTGTAACCGATCAATTGAAGCGTCGTGTGCCTATTGATATTAAAGAGCATTTTATTGATGAGTGGGGGGAATTTAAGATGCCGTTAGAACTAGCTCGTAAACTAGACAACTATGAAAACAATAGAGCAGGCTGGAAACGGTCTTCGTTCAAGCCTTATAGGAAATCGGAAGCCGTAGGGGAACATGTTGCAAGCACGAGCAAGACGATGCCGATAGTACCGGAAATTCAGGGGAAATCGAGCGGTAAGAAAACCGATGTTAGGGCAGCATACGAGAAGCCAGACAAGCGGAAATGCTACGGGTGTGGTGCCACAGACCACATGGTCCGTGAATGCCCGCAGCGCCGCGTGGTCGAAAAAATGAATCATGTGGCAGACAAAACAGCTACGGAATTGTTTTCACCGTACGTGTTCTTTGGAAAAATTAATAAAATTCCCGGAAGATTTTTGCGCGACTGTGGTGCCAGTTTCGATCTTGTCCATGAGAAATTTATTAGCGACGAGAATTTAACGGGAGAAAGCGTGTGGATTTTGCAACCGCTTGATGCCTCACCACGAAATTTCCCGGTGGCAGAAGTCACTATTGAAGGGCCATTCGGGAAAGTAGTAACTAAAGCCGCAGTTGTGCCTCGGGAATGCGACAGCGGATATTACTTATTAAGTAATAGAACAGCTGCTCTGTTGGAAGAAGTAAAGGCAGGATTTATTGAGCCACAATTAGTTGCAGCCGTAACGACGCGGGCCAAAGCCGCTGAAACGTCGCGGGTGACTCAAGAGTCGGGGCCGGCTGACCGACACGCAGGCGAGTTTGACGCGGACGAGCAGGTAGAAAACCTTGAACAATTGAGGCAGCAGGGAGCCGTTAGTGAAAGGGACGCCAGTGCAAGTGTACTAACGCCCGAAGTGAATGAACTCATAAATGTTACCCAGACTGAGTTCGCAGCTTCACAACAAAGTGACCCGGAAATCAAAACATTATACGACGCGAATAAGCACAACGTACCGGAAGCAGGGCGAGAGTCGTATTTCGTGAAAAATAGTATTTTGTATCGGTCAAGACACAGCAATCGCGGAGAAAAATTTAATATGTTAGTAGTTCCGACTAAATATCGGGCCGCCGTTCTCAAGGTGTGCCATGAAACCGCGAATGCACATTTAGGTTGCACTAAGAGCAAATCCAGCATGTCGCGATATTTTTATTGGCCTCGTTGTTTCCAGGATATGGAGACATATGTGAAAACTTGCGATGTGTGTCAAAAGGTTGGTAGGCCAAATGATCGAAAAAAAGCACCGTTAATGTTAGTACCGCCGATAACGGAAGTCTTCGGTAAAATAAATATTGATACTTGTGGACCTCTTCCCGAAAGTAAAGAAGGCA
>BLKR01012770.1:0-16366 GCA_011170035.1 Teleogryllus occipitalis
TAAGGAAACACATCGCTCATATGATGCACTGCAATATCCCATTATATTTTGGCAAGGTGAAGATGGCTACGATTTCTCAATCAAGATGATAAATTCCATTACAGGTTCTGAAATCAACAAAAAAGTTAGTTCAATGAACTATTATTCATACCGCCTAATGATCAGAGAAAATGAAGATAATCACATCTTGAAATGCCGGCGATTATGTCACAAATATGTTGTTGATATGTATGTAAAGATTGAAACGGAGAGATTAACATTCATCAGGTTGAATCAGACCAAACTTCGATCTGAAGAGTATATTAACCTTCGAGATGCAATTAATTCTGATGGAAATGCAGAAAATGTTGGCCGGATAACTATTCTTCCAGCAACCTACATCGGAAGTCCTCGGCATATGCATGAATATGCTCAAGATGCCATGTCCTATGTTAGGCATTATGGCACAGCAGATTTGTTCATTACATTTACATGCAATCCACAATGGATAGAAATTAAACAAGCGTTATTCCCTGGCCAATCACCTATTGATCGTCATGACATTACAGCAAGAGTCTTCAGACAAAAGTTGAAATCTTTAATGGATTTAATTGTAAAACATTGTGTGTTTGGTGAGACACGCTGCTGGATGTATTCTGTAGAATGGCAGAAACGTGGATTGCCGCATGCACATATTTTGATTTGGTTGGTTGAAAAAATTAGGCCAAATGAAGTTGATGAAGTCATATCAGCTGAAATCCCTAATGAACAACTAGATCCTGGCTTGCATGAAGTAGTTATCAAAAACATGATACATGGTCCATGTGGAACAGTTAATCAAAATGCACCGTGTGTGGTAGATGGTAAATGTTCAAAGCGCTATCCACGGACATTCAATTAATATATAATATTAATTAATATTGGAAACAATTACTGGAATTACTGGAAATGATGGTTATCCACTGTATCGTCGGCGATCACTAGCAGACAATGGAAGATCAACAATTGTCAAAGTAAATCAACAAGATATTGAAATAGATAATCGTTGGATTGTTCCATATTCACCGATCTTATCAAAAACTTTCAAAGCACACATCAATGTTGAATCTTGCCATTCAGTAAAATCTATCAAGTACATATATTAATATGTAACCAAAGGAAGTGATATGGTTGTGATTGGATTTGGCGCAGATGATGAAGTAACCCAATACCAAAGGGGCCGTTATGTTAGCAGTAATGAAGCATTTTGGCGAATTTTTCCTTTTCCAATTCATAAAAGATATCCCACAGTTGTTCACTTAGCCGTGCTCTTAGAGAATGGATAAAGAGTGTATTTTACAGCTCAGAATGCAATACAGAGAGCTCACCAGCCACCATCTACAACCTTAACCAGTTTTTTCGAGACGTGCCAAAATGATCATTTCGCACAAACACTGCTATATTCTGAAATGGCAAAATATTATACTTGGAATCAATCATCAAAGAAATGTATGCGAAGGAAACAAGGAAAACCAGCTCCAGGATACCCAGGTGTATATTCAACCGATGCAGTAGGTCGAATTTATTCCTTCATCCAAGCAACGATGAATGCTTTTATTTACGGCTGCTATTAGTCAATGTACGTGGTCCAACATCATTCCAACATTTACGAACAGTTGAAGGTGAATTGTGTGGATCTTACAGAGAAGCCTGTCATCGTTTGCAACTGTTAGAAAACGATGCACATTGGGATCAAACTCTCAATGATGCTGTAATTTCATCACAAGCTCATCAAATACGAACATTGTTTTCCATTATCATATCTACATGCTTCCCATCAAAGCCAATTAATTTGTGGGTAAATTATAAAGATAATATGTGTGACGATATTTTGTTTAAAATACGCCGTAGAACAGGGAATCCGAATTTACAAATAAGAGAAGAAATTTACAATGAGGCATTGATTTCCATTGAGTATATGTGCTTGATGATGTCAAACAAGCTATTATGTCAATTGGAGATGACCACCCCAATCACCCAATGCACGTTTTGACGTTTTGATCAAGAGTTACAACGTGAAAAATCATATGATCTCAATACTTTGAAAGAATCGATTCAAATAAATCTTCCACTGTTGAACGAAGAACAAAAGTATGTATTTGATAGTCTTATGAAAGTAATAAATAATGGAACTGGAGGGATTTACTTCTTGGACGATCCTGGTGGTACAGGAAAAACGTTTTTGATTACTTTAATATTGGCAACAATTCGCTCAAAAAATGAAATTGCTCTTGCTCTTGCTTCGCCAGGCATTGCAGCAACTTTGCTTGAAGGTGGTCGAACAGCTCATTCAGCTCTAAAATTGCCATTGAATATGCAAAACAACGAAACTCCAACCTGCAACATTTCCAAGAATTCTGAAATGGCAAAGGTTTTGCAGCAATGTAAACTAATAGTGTGGGATGAATGCACGATGGCGCATAAAAAATCTTTAAGAGGCTTTAGATTGAAACTTATTAAATTAAAAATCGTAGATCTTTTAGATCTACGGAACAACCAAAACCAATTTGGTGGCGCAATGATTTTATTAGCAGGAGATTTTCGGCAAACATTGCCAGTGATTCCACGTTCAACGCAAGCTGATGAACTGAATGCATGTTTTAAGTCCTCCAATTTGTGGAAACATGTCAAGGTATTGCATTTAAGCAAGAATATGCGTGTTATATTGCAAATTGATAAATCTGGAGACATATTCTCTAAACAACTCATTGATATTGGTAATGGCAAATTTCCTATAGACGTGCTGACTGGCTTCATCACCTTTCCTGAGGGTTTTTGTCAGTTAACTCAATAAAAAGCTGAACTCATTCAAAAAGTGTTTCCAAATGTTGCTCAAAATTACTTATTCCATGATTGGTTGAGCGAACGAGCTATACTGGCTGCCAAAAACACTGATGTAAATTATTTAAATTTCAAAATTCAAGATTACATTCCTGGCGAAATGAGGACATATAAATCAGTTGATACGGCAACTAATGAAGATGATGTCGTGAACTATCCACCGGAATTTTTAAACTCACTGGATTTGGCACAATTGCCACCTCACAATCTTCAATTAAAGGTTGGATCTGTAGTTATAATGTTGCGAAATATTAACCAACCGCAACTTTGTAATAGCACACGATTAGTGATAAAAAAATTACTGAATAACGTAATAGAAGCAATCATATTGAAAGGAAAGTATAAAGGAGAAGACGTTTTGATACCCCGCATCCCAATGATTCTGACTGACGTACCATTCGAGTTTAGACGTCTGCAGTTTCCAGTACGGCTTGCTTTCGCTATGACTATAAACAAATCCCAGGGACAGTCATTAAGTGTTTGTGGTATTAATCTAGAAAACCCATGTTTCTCGCATGGTCAATTGCATGTTGCCTGTTCCCGTGTTGGAAAACCATCTGTTCTATTTGTTTACGCGCCAGGTAATCAAACAAAAATATCGTGTACCATAAAGTACTACAATAAAAAAACTTCATTTAGAATAAGTAAAAATAAAATGAAAAATAATAAGTAGGTATCATAATAAGAAATGTGAAATTGTAATTTTTATTGTGATTTTTATTGACTATTAAAAGAATTTTAGGTGTTCTATAATTTTTAATTTGTGACATATTGTAATTGTTAACTTATTAACTTTCTTTTTTTTTGTCTTACAAGCCGACACGGCGTCCCGAATAACAGAATAAGTATTAAACAAACTAAAAAATTAAAGAATTGATTGTTAGGCGATACAAAGTTCGCCGGGTCAGCTAGTTTATTATGAAACCAATTCGATTCATCAGAGACTGTACTTTTTTACAGCTTATTTATTGCAAAGGATATAGGAAGGGAATAGGGCCTAAAATCTAACCCTGTGGGACCCTGTATGCAATTAGCAACGAATCGAAAATGTATGTATGTAATGTTCCTTCATTCCAGAAGTTTATCACCTCTCTGAGACTATTAATTAAAGTACGAACACAACCAATCTAGAGCACTACTACGAATTTTATATGAAGGTAATTTTGAAAGTAAAATGTCAATGACGTCAAAAACGTTTGGAAGTTCCAAAAATATTTCAGTGTGTGCTTAATTTTGAGTCATGGATAAAGCAATATCTTTAAGAACAATTATGGCTGTTTCAGTAGAGTTTGATTTTTAAAGTACATGCTTGCAAATCAAAAAACTCTTTGTGTTTACTAAGAAAGTTTTCCATTTGTACGTAAACAAGTCTCGTAATATGTTTGAGAAAAATGACAAAAGAGAAATTGCTTGATAAATCGATAAATCGTTAATTTTTCTATCAACTTTTAAAACGATATTCCCTACAATCTTTATGGTGGATGTAGTACTTTTTACTATATTCCTCATTGATTTTGTTTCGTTGTTTGAATTCAAAAGATCCTGATTCTATTTCATGATTTTAGCCTGTCGTATGACTTCTTAACAGTGATTTGTATTTTTGGAAGTAAAGGTGGAAATCACGTGAAAATTTATGATGCTTAGACATGAAATATTGTATTGCTTTGGTTTTACATAGCGTTCTAATCTTTCGTGTTATCCTAGTATTACTTTTCCGTGAAATGTTTACTTTTCTTTTTTATGAGGAACACAATATTAAAATAAAATGACATCATCGAAAAAACCAACTATATTTATCTTTTGTATTAACAGTATTGTAAATCGAATCCCATGATTCCTACAATAAGTAGTCTATGAATAATTTTCTTTCACTCTAAGTAAATGATCTACACATGGATGGTTTATTTGTTGGGTCCATTTATTTGTTGGTTTTCTCATTTCTTGTAATGATAAGTTTTTTTTGTGAATCGCGTTTTCTGTATCCTTCTGATGTATATTGGAGTATTGTGTATGTATGTATGTATGTGTGTGTGTGTGTGTCTAAAAGAAAGAGAGTATGTGATCGGTCTCTCGACATGTATGGAAGACCATGTGTGGAGCACTAATCATACATAGCAGCTGATCACTAGGATTCTTCCGCAGACTAAGTTCCAACTAGGTAGTGTCGAAAATCTTCCACAGTCGAAACACGAGGCCTGCACAGGCAACGGTCGTTGCCACTGAGCCATGTTAGTTGGTCGTAACGTAGAGTCTGTGATTACAAAATTCATAAAAGATATTTACGTAAGTAATTGTGCACCTAAGGAAAACGCTCTAGGGATATTTTGTTTGTTATCTAGTTACCAGAATGTTAGTGATTTAATACGGGCGAAGCGAATCACATTGGATAAGTTTGTCTTGGACTTCAGCGTCGGCCGTGAACAGGTTATGGGCCCTTTTTTTCTTTTTCGCGCGCCCTAGGTGCCCGGGAAGCCCGCTAGCCCCGAGAGTTCTCGAGAAAGTTACGAGTTTTGCTTCGCCAGCGTGAGTTGTCTCGTATTTTTGCAGTGCCTCGGGCAGCAGCTGAGTGTTTCTTTAGATTTTTTATTTTTAGAGGGCTTCTGTTGACGTCATCGATACAGTCAACTGAAAGTTATGTGTTTCTACTGGCTTAGAGGATTTGTCCGCGGGCTCAGCAAAAATGATAAAGTTTCATTGTATTATCGTAAAAAGTTTTTTGTGGCATTAACATAATTGAAGGAGGAAATGTAATACAAGAAATTAATTCCGATTCTGAAAGTTCTTATAACGATCTCGAGTTTAATATATACAGAAAAGCTTGATTAAAGTTTTTTATGACAGAAGAGTAACAAAAAATCTCTGCTCTTTTCTGTGTTCTGATTAATATTTGTATACATAAGAAAAACTCTTATTGTATTAGGATGTTTTATTTGTGTTCAGAATGCTGTGAGAAAGAAAATGACCCTTTTTCGCGTTCACAATTTTTTATGTTCGCTACTAGGATCTATGAGCATTCGACGGGAATTCCTTTCGTTTTCTTTAATTACGGTGTTGCTGTGCCGGGGTTGGGGGAGGTGCCGAATGATTCAGTGGGTGATTTGGTGAGTGGATGTGTTCGGATTGGGTGGATGGGTTATTGAAAGGACGGGTTGCGGGAATGGGTTGGTGGGTGGATGGGTTGTTGAGCGGTTGGGTTGGGGAGTGGGTGGGTGAATTGATGGGATGTTGAGCGGTAGGTTTAGGGAGGGAGTGGGTGGTGAATGGGGGCGTTGAGCGATTGATTTGGGGAGTGAGTGGATGGATGGGTTGTTGAGCGGGTTGGTTGATAGTGGGTGGGTCGGTGAATGGGTTGTTGGGCAGATGGGTTGGGGAGGGGGTTAGTGAATGGGTTGTTGAAGAGATGGGTTGGGTGCGAGTGGATTCGTGAATGGTTTGTTGAATGGATAGGACGTGAATTGGGTGGATGGATGGGTAGTGGAACGTATGGGTTGGTGATGAGGTGTGAGAGATGATGGATGGGTTGTTGAGCAGATGGGCTAGGGGGGAGGGTAGGTGAATGGGATGTTGAAGAGATGAGTTGGGGAACGAGTGGTTAGGTTGGTGGGTTGTTGAACGAATGGAACGGGGAGCGGGTGGATGTATGGCTTGTAGATCGGATGGATTGGTGATGGAGCGTGAGTGACAGTGGAAGGGGAAGTAATTCGTCGTGCGAGTGGGTGAAGCAATGATCGGGCGTCTGAGGGGGCAGATGAGGTCGGGGTTGGGAAAGATCTCCCGCAGCGCCCTCTCCCGTGGGGCTTGGGATTGCGAGGGCGCCGCTCGCAGCTGGGGAACGTTGGCTTACGGGATCGCCGCCGTGCAAAGTTTCCGCGCATCTTTTAAAGAGATGTTTCGAAGCGTCCAATCGCAGCGCCGCTCTCCACGCTGAAGGGTGCTCCTGGGTATTGATTGGCGCGGAGGAGATGACCCGACGGTGAAGGACTGCGTCCGCTTGATCACCCGCGAAGGGCTTTGGGAGGGGGGAGGCCTTCGAAGGGCTTCGGCGCAGGGCGGAGGGCAAGGGCGTCGGAACAATGCAGAGGAAGGGGAAGGGGACGGGGGAGAAGGCAAAGTCTCTCGCGAGGAAAAATGCGGCGGAGGTCTATTGGAAACTTTGAAAAGAAAGGCGACAGAAATAGCAGAAAATGCCTGTGTTGGAAGTCTATGTTCTAAATGAGGTGAAAAATATCAAAGTAAGAAAATCAGAAGATTATCTATTTCCAATTTCTCATTGTTTTGCTTTTCGGTCACCTTTATTGAATAAAACCATTGTTATACATTGAATGACCATTGTATTTTTTCACGAACTTTATTTCTAGTTATTAAAACGTGTTTTCTTCATTTGTGTTCTAAATGTAGAGTACTTTACCATTTCTATTTAATTTAGTATATTTAAAATTATCGTTATATTATTGTTTCTGATCTGTCATTCCTTCAGAACCCTTTAACTTTCCCTCGAAAAGTTTAATTTGGCTCTAAGTACTTTAAGTACCGGTGTAGATATTACTTTTAATAGCTCTGCGTAGCGCCTGCGGCGAGTATTTTATGGTTTAAATGTTTAGCCCTAGAATACATAGAAGAACTTCCCCATAAATACTTTGGATTGACGCATGTCGCGCTGCGATTGAGTTTTTTTCGTGACATTCCGTGTATTCGCAATTGAATACCTGTAACTGTACCGGTACCTGTCCTTTTACTACTTTGTGTTTTTCATTGTTGGGATATTTTCATATGTGTATTAGGAAGTGTGAAATATGAAATTGAACATTGCCTGAAATCACTACAGAGCTAAGAAAGGAACTGCCAAAATAAGTTTATGTGCGGTAAGTGTTCAAGAGAGAAGGACAGAAAAACAATCTTTCTGCAAAAAATGTAAAATATATATTTGTGCTGAACATAACAAATGCGTGCCTATCATATATTGGTAAATATTTCGATTTTCTGTATTAATTTCGAGTTAAAATGGGTAAGAAAATAAAAATGATGTTGTAATTATATTTCCTGTTCTTCTTTCAAGGATTAATCAGTTAAATTATCACCTTTTTGATTGGAATGTTGTGGCACTTCACCCATGTATTTACGCATGATGTTTTTGCCTGCGATTTCTATGGTTAATTTTCCTTAGCAAATTGATAGTTTACATAAATTTAAAACATATTACAATTATCCGTCATACTTATGCCACTTTCCGGCATAGAAAATTGCATGGAAAAGTATGGATTAGACTTCTTGTTTAAATTTTTGTTTCATTTCAAAAGTAGATTATTTATCGTCAATCTGATGAATGAAGTCGCAAGGATTCATATAAATGTCTTAAGGAGAGTATAATAATTTACAGCGTTTCATCGATGTACCCTCAAAGGAGCATTAAAACTATCAAAAACAGGTTTTTACAGAACATTTTTCACTATCTCCTCGAGGAATTTGTCTTATCGAGAGGTATGACCAACTCTGAAGGTGCCGTAAGTAATCAAAAATTGTTTTCGTTACTATAAAAACGAAAATATAGGTTTTTAGAGAAATATCTTAGAACTTTTTGGTTGGAACTACAAAAAAAGGTCTTTATTAAGAACCCCATGAAGAGGCCGAGAGGTGTCGAAGACACCTCATTTGCCTGGAAAGAGATGTATCCGTGAGCAATGGACGGACAAACGAAAGAACTAACGGACGGACAGTTGCTTGATTACTATATTAAGATTGGTAATTATATTTTTGTAAACATTAATTGTTCACGAAAGATTGTGAATTAGGTGATTGTTTTTATTTTCGTAATCTAATATATAAACGTACACATTCCTTTCATTAAATTTCTTTTAAATTAATATTTTCGTGCACAAGTAGAAACGTTTTGGGAAATGTTCGATTTAGTTTCCATATAAACATCTTCTCAAAGTGATTCATAAAAGGGTCAAGTTCACATCTATCCCAACACAAGTTATAGGTGATGTGAATATCCTACGTAGAAGCGTGAAAACTAAGGAAAGTTGCAGATGACAGGAGAGAGATGAATAAAAAAAGAGGAAAAAAACGCGTCACCTCATCACATGGAAAGGCTGCGCTGATTAAAAATGTGCCCTGAAGAGGGCCGGAGTGGGGAACCGGCGCACCCATAATATCTGAGATGAACTCGCGATCGATATTGTAGCTCGCTTTGTTGGCGATGTTTCTCGCAGTTTCTAGTATACAAATTCTAGTACTCGGTGATAATACAGATGTAACGAGATACTTGTAGTTATTTTTTCTAAGTTACATTTTCGAGTATGTGAGTGAAGAAAGAATTAAATAATGCAAAATTTGATTTAGGGATTTGGATGCAAATGTATGAATAATTTGCGGTTTCCCGATACTGAAAAATATTTTTTTAAATTACCTCTATTAACGTGTCTCTCCATCCCTCTTTGTACCTGTTTTTGACATTTTAATATTTAATTAAATACAGAACAATTTTTCGGAAACTTGAAAATATTACCTCTAGAGTCTTATGAAGATCCCAAAAGTGATATTATTCCTATTAATTTCAAAGAAATAATTTTTGACAGATGACAACAGAACTTTCATTTGGAGAAGCAATCTCTGTTTTTAATTTAATTCATTAATGTATCTCTATTGTCTCTACTTGTCCTCTCTCATCAGACTCCGCCCGCCCTCAGCGCTTTGAAAATCTCACCACTACCTACCATCCAGTAATTTTTCCAAAATGAACGTTTTGTTATCTGTCTCATCTTAGCTCTACGAATTTAGAAAGAATATACTTTTAATCGGGAATCTTTATGTAACTTTGGTGCTGCATTTGAATATTTTTAAATACTTGTTTCCACTTTCATTTGCGTGATCCTCCATTTCAATGTGTTGAAATAAATTTCCCATACCACAAATTTGCCTGAACATATTTCTGCTTTACCCTTCAGTTTTCACCTCCTTTTCTTGATTTCATCTACATCTTTCCTATTGTAATTAAATCATTCCTCAGTGATCTATTTTCTGTTTTTCGTTTCCAATCTTTAATTTTTGCCTTCCATTTCATCGTGCTCATTGAAAATATTTTTTCCACACTCTCTTTTTTCTCTGTCCTATTGTAATTAAATAATTCTTCATTAATCTATTTTCTGTTTATCGTTTTCAATCTTTAATTTCTGCCTTCCGTTTCATCGTGCTCATTGAAAATATTTTGTCCACGCCCTCTTTTTTCTCTGCCCTATTATAATTAAATAATTCTTCATTAATCTATTTTCTGTTTATCGTTTTCAATCTTTAATTTCTGCCTTCCGTTTCATCGTGCTCATTGAAAATATTTTGTCCACGCCCTCTTTTTTCTCTGCCCTATTATAATTAAATAATTCTTCATTAATCTATTTTCTGTTTATCGTTTTCAATCTTTAATTTCTGCCTTCCGTTTCATCGTGCTCATTGAAAATATTTTGTCCACGCCCTCTTTTTTCTCTGTCCTATTATAATTAAATAATTCTTCATTAATCTATTTTTTTTTGTTTTTCGTTTTCAATCTTTAATTTTTGCCTTCCGTTTCACCGTGCTCATTAAAAATATTTTGTCCACGCCCTCTTTTTTCTCTGTCCTATTCTAATTAAATAATTCTTCATTAATCTATTTTTTTTGTTTTTCGTTTTCAATCTTTAATTTTTGCCTTCCGTTTCACCGTGCTCATTAAAAATATTTTGTCCACGCCCTCTTTTTTCTCTGTCCTATTCTACTTAAATAATTCTTCATTAATCTATTTTTTGTTTTTCGTTTTCAATCTTTAATTTTTGCCTTCCGTTTCATCGTGCTCATTAAAAATATTTTGTCCACGCCCTCTTTTTTCTCTGTCCTATTCTAATTAAATAATTCTTCATTAATCTATTTTTTTTGTTTTTCGTTTTCAATCTTTAATTTCTGCCTTCCGTTTCATCGTGCTCATTAAAAATATTTTGTCCACGCCCTCTTTTTTCTCTGTCCTATTCTAATTAAATAATTCTTCATTAATCTATTTTTTTTGTTTTTCGTTTTCAATCTTTAATTTTTGCCTTCCGTTTCACCGTGCTCATTAAAAATATTTTGTCCACGCCCTCTTTTTTCTCTGTCCTATTCTAATTAAATAATTCTTCATTAATCTATTTTTTTTGTTTTTCGTTTTCAATCTTTAATTTTTGCCTTCCGTTTCATCGTGCTCATTAAAAATATTTTGTCCACGCCCTCTTTTTTCTCTGTCCTATTCTAATTAAATAATTCTTCATTAATCTATTTTTTTTGTTTTTCGTTTTCAATCTTTAATTTTTGCCTTCCGTTTCACCGTGCTCATTAAAAATATTTTGTCCACGCCCTCTTTTTTCTCTGTCCTATTCTAATTAAATAATTCTTCATTAATCTATTTTTTTTGTTTTTCGTTTTCAATCTTTAATTTTTGCCTTCCGTTTCATCGTGCTCATTAAAAATATTTTGTCCACGCCCTCTTTTTTCTCTGTCCTATTCTAATTAAATAATTCTTCATTAATCTATTTTTTTTGTTTTTCGTTTTCAATCTTTAATTTTTGCCTTCCGTTTCATCGTGCTCATTAAAAATATTTTGTCCACGCCCTCTTTTTTCTCTGTCCTATTCTAATTAAATAATTCTTCATTAATCTATTTTTTTTGTTTTTCGTTTTCAATCTTTAATTTTTGCCTTCCGTTTCATCGTGCTCATTAAAAATATTTTGTCCACGCCCTCTTTTTTCTCTCTGTCCTATTCTAATTAAATAATTCTTCATTAATCTATTTTTTTTGTTTTTCGTTTTCAATCTTTAATTTTTGCCTTCCGTTTCACCGTGCTCATTAAAAATATTTTGTCCACGCCCTCTTTTTTCTCTGTCCTATTCTAATTAAATAATTCTTCATTAATCTATTTTTTTTGTTTTTCGTTTTCAATCTTTAATTTCTGCCTTCCGTTTCATCGTGCTCATTAAAAATATTTTGTCCACGCCCTCTTTTTTCTCTGTCCTATTCTAATTAAATAATTCTTCATTAATCTATTTTTTTTGTTTTTCGTTTTCAATCTTTAATTTTTGCCTTCCGTTTCACCGTGCTCATTAAAAATATTTTGTCCACGCCCTCTTTTTTCTCTGTCCTATTCTAATTAAATAATTCTTCATTAATCTATTTTTTTTGTTTTTCGTTTTCAATCTTTAATTTTTGCCTTCCGTTTCATCGTGCTCATTAAAAATATTTTGTCCACGCCCTCTTTTTTCTCTGTCCTATTCTAATTAAATAATTCTTCATTAATCTATTTTTTTTTTTCGTTTTCAATCTTTAATTTTTGCCTTCCGTTTCACCGTGCTCATTGAAAATATTTTGTTCGCGCCCTCCTTTCTCTCTGGCACAACACTCTCCGACTCCTCCCTCCGTCGCCGCCGGCTAATTCAGCGAGCAACCTCCCGCGGGCGCTCAATGGCGCATGCGAGAAAAATAGCCGCGCGATGAGGAGGAAGCGCCACGCGCAGCCCCCGGCGAGCAGCGGCGCGGAGCGGCGTCATTGTTTAGCGCGTGCGAGTGATGAGCGCAGTAAGCCCCATATTTTCCGCTCTGCTTCGAAGGGAAGCCATCCGCGCTGAGAGAGTAGTGAAGGATCGTGGGGTGCAGGTGGGGATGGAAGACGCTTCAAGAACTTGTGAGGGTCAGGCATTATCCTCTCTTTCAGCTGTACTGAGCTGATCGTGACGGACTGTGGGGGCAGGACAGATAGACAGACAGACAGACTAGTCGCGTTTTGCCGTCTCATCTGATCATCTTCCCAGATCTGTTATTCATCTCACTCGCGCTCTCTTTCGTCATCGCGGCTTGAAAACTCTGTCTGGAGTCCACTCCCTTTCACCATTTTCACTTAGCTTATCTTTTTACATTCTCGCTACGTAGAAAGTTATATAATTCTGCTCGAAAAAACGACGACTTTTCAGCAGAAAACTTACTACAGAGCCCTGGTAACGAAAAAGTGGATAAATCCAGTTGCTAAATTTAGAAAAAAATCTTCTATCATGTGGTGTAGCCAGAATTCATGTTTTGTGGGACTTTGACACCAAAATGGACGGACGATCTATATGTCCGTCGGTCCGTCCGTCCGTTTGCCCGTCTGTGAACATTCCTGGTGGCTAAACCGTTCTGCCGACTGTCTCCCAAATGTATATTGCTCAATAGATCTGGCTGCTGTCGCGCCTCCCGGAATTTGAAACCCGTATTTTAACTTTGGAGGGTACTTTCCATGCAGAACCTGAAACATTTTCAAAATTTTCAAAAAAATGTTCCATCTTTTTCTAATAAATGTTGTTGGATAGTGTGAAGAACGTGTAAAATAATGGTGCAGGTCTCATGTTCGTTGAAAAGCCTGATTTTACGAAAAATTGCAAATGTTCAAAATTTTTTCGAAGTCTTCCTAAAACTAAAATATTAATGATTTTTTCCATAATGAAATAAAGTCATGTACAATTTTTTGAAAATCAGAGTACTTTTTGAATAATTTTGCGTAAAAATACGGACAAGAAAGTATGTGCTGTTGTAGCACCGCTTGTTTACCTTGCTCCCCCTCCCCCTTCATTCTTTAACAACCTCCCTATTTGTGTCTCTCTGCCCGCATAAGTTTCTCGTCGCACCTTGCTCTCTCTCTTCGCGTCGCACCTCTATTCCACCCTCCCACCACACTCTTTCATGAATTGTGGAAATTCTGATGTGGTGGTGTTGACGTTCTTATGAGAAGAAAGAAAAGAAGTCATCTTCGTCAACATATTAGAGTTTTAATATGTTGACGAAGATGACTTCCTTTCCTTTTCCTCCCACCACACTCTTTTCTTCTTCTTTAATTTATTTATTGTTTAGTTGAAATTACAATGTTCAGTTTACAAGTGAAACTTTGCAATTGTATGGTAACTTAATCTAAACAACTTAATCTAATCAACTTAATCTAGACAACTTAATCTAATCAACAAATCTAGTTTAAAATTGTACTTAACAAACTTTAATAGGGAGAGGAAACAAATAACACCTCAGCAGAATTAGTGAATTTTTGAAAATATCTGGAGGAAAGAATGGAGCGGGAATCTGTTCTTTATTCTGGTTTTGTATCTGGGATCTTTTCCGAGCCTGTAGTGAGTTGATGCCTTTATGAAGGGTAAATTAGTGTAAAAGTTGTTTGATAGGTATGCTATTTAGTGAGCTATTTCATTTATGTTTAGATCATGATGTAGTTGATTATTGCTAATAAACCATGGAGCTCTTGTTATTAATCTTAAATATTTGTTTTGAAATATTTGCATTTTGTTGAGATTGGTTTTGGCGACATTGGTCCAGATCGGACATGCATATAATAATGTTGGGCGAATGAATGATTTGTATAGTGCTAGTGTATTTGACAGTGAGAGATGGTTGTATGAGTTTAGTAAAGGTCTTAATTGGATTAATTTGGTTTTTGCCTGTTGTGCTTTTATTTCAACGTGTTGTTTCCAATTGAGTTTGGTGTCTAAATTTAATTCAAGATATTTTATTGTTTTCGTGATTGGGGTCCAATTTATAGCGTTATTATTTATGAGTGGGGATGGATGTGCAAAGGTTTTCAATGAGAAAATTTTTGCTGCTGATTTTGAGGGATTTAATTTGATTTTCCAGTTATTTGCACAATTTGTTATTAGATTTAGATGCTGTTGGAGCTGGAATTGATGAGTTTGTAGTGAAGTGCCAGAGATGTATAAGGCAGTGTCATCGGCGAATTTGGCGGTATTTATTTGGGAAGTAGGAATGTCTGCAGTGTAGAGATTAAACAAGGTTGGGGATAGCGGCGAACCTTGGGGGACCCCAGCGGCAATTTGTTTGGGGTTAGAATGGTTACCTTCAACTGCAACTGAGAAGGTTCTGTCGGCTATGAAATTTTTGATGAGTTGAATTAAATACTTTGGTGTACCAATTTCGACTGGTTTGAAGTAAAGGGCTGGGTGCCATATCCTATCAAATGCTTGTGACACATCTAGAAATACAGTGGTTGTGTGATATCCCTTTTGAAAAGCAGAGTGGATGTGTTCACTTAGCCTCAGAAGCTGGTGATGGGAGTTGAGTGATGGGATATGAAACCGAACTGATGAGGTGGAATTGCGTTCGTTTTATTGATATGTTTGTTTAATCTGACAAGAATTAATTTTTCTAAGATTTTTGACATTGTGGGTAAAAGACTGATTGGTCTGTAATTTTCTGCACGTGATTGATTTTTATTTGGTTTTGCTATTGGATGTATTATTGAATGTTTCCATGTTTGGGGATAATAACCTGTTCTTAGTATGGAGTTGTATATATTATTTAAAAATGCGATGGGATTGTTCGGTAATCTTTTGAGGATTGCAGTATTAATTCGGTCGTGTCCTGGAGATTTTGTGTTTGGCATTGTTTTGATTATCAGTTTAATTTCATTAGGAGAAATGAATTTAATTCTGTGAGGAACGTTGTAAAGAGGAGCGTTTAAAAATTTTAAAATTTCACCGTGTTTGGCATTTTTTATGGAGTCATTGGGTGTGAATGTGCTGGCAAAATGAGCTTCCAGAATTTCGGCTTTCTCTGTGGGTGAATATTTTTTCCCATTATCAGTTGACAGAGGGGGAATGCTGTTCTTTTTTCTTAAAATTTTCTTTGTGAACTGCCACAGAGAATTGCTTTTAGTATTTAGTCCTTCAATAAATTGATTGAATTTTTCTTGGTTGTGTTTACTTATTGCATTTTTGCAAATATTACTTAGATGATTTAGTTCTTTTTTTTAGTTCTGGGATTTTTAGGGTGTTCCAAAGCCTTCTGGTTTTATTTTTAACTTTTATTAATTCAGTAATATTAGGAGGTAATGGTTTTCTTAGTCTCTTTCTGATTTCTGGTATTGTTGTATTTTGAGAATTATTCACAGTTTTTATTAATATATTATTTAGCTCACTGATTGCATGATTTATTTCATCAGAAGAATTAAGGATTTGAAATGTTGGTATTGATTTTTCAACAGCGTTTTTAAAGTGATGCCAGTTTATATTGTAAGTGTTCAGTGTGGGAGCAGGAGAGGGTGGAGGTTTTGTTAGTTTAGATGTTATAACAACTGGGATATGGTCGGAGTCTAATTCGTGGTGAACAGTAGAGTAGAATAGGTCTTTTAAATTTGTTACTGCTATATCTAATATATCTGCATTTTTGTTGGAGTCATATGGGAAATGTGTTGGTTCTGTGGGCGTTAGTATGTTAAGTTGCAATGTGTTTTTTATTCTGTTTAGGTATTCGCCGGCCGCATTTTTGGTCCGACACCCCCATCCCGAATGCTTTGAATTCAAATCTCCTACTATAATAAATGGATTTTGCAATTCAAGCAATTTGTTGATAGAAGTAGTATTGATTTTTATGTTGGGTGGTTTATACGTCGTGACTATAGTTAATGTTTTATTATTGTCATATGTTACATTTATCCCGATTTTTTCTATACCTGGAGTGTGTG
>BLKR01012771.1:0-16360 GCA_011170035.1 Teleogryllus occipitalis
TTAGATGAGGTGTGAGTGAGATGCCGTGGCGAGCGCATCATGTTATTTTGGTCGTAGGAATGTTTACTTTGTGAGATGATATTGAGTTGCCGTAGTAAACGCATCGCGTATTATTTTGATTGTAGATTCAAAAACTTCATAAGGTGAAACTGTGATACAGTGGTGAATATTTTATGTTATTTCGCGTTTTAGTTTCGAAGCTTTAATTTAAAATGGTAATGGTAATATTATTCTCGATTTCCTGTATAGGATCGATTTCGCGAACTTCGATCTATAAATTCACAACCTGTATTAGGAAGGCCAGGATTTAGGTGTTATAAAAGTAATTTTATTTGTATGTGTAAAGGAAGGGATAAAAGGATTCTGTGTATATAGAAACCATGACACATGCAACATCAAGATTCGCTCGGCACCGAAAAGGAGGAGGACGGAGAGAAGAAATAAAAAGGAAAAGGAGAAGAAATGAAAAAAAAATTCGAGACAAAAAAGAAGAGAAGAAAAAGGAAAATAGTTTTGGCTGAGTGTACATATAATGAAAGGAGGACATATAATAATAATACCAATAATAATAATAATAATAATATATTTATTAAAAACTTCTCGTACATTACAAATATGGATCGAGGCACTGAGTCGGCACACGCTCTAGCCACCTCGGCCCTCCAGTTTGGCACAAACTATAATAAAACTTAAATTTAAGGAAACAGCATTTTGTCTGGAATCATATAAAATTTGATTGAGAATGTGAAGAAAAATACATCTTGCAATTCTCAATATTCGTACTTCAAAACTCAAAGTGAAGCGAGTCAGTGAGTCAAAACAGCGAATTATATCATTAACTTCACACTTCCAAGTTCGTTGTTGCCAGTGGCGGCTCGTGGGTATTCGCACGTTCGCATGTGCACATCCAAATAACTGCGGTGCAATGTTTCTTAAACATTTCTTAACACGAGGGGAATACAAGTCCTCTCAGAGCGTTTCCGAAACATGGTATTTCAAAACACGCGCCGTTCGAAAGCTGCGATTGACAGTCCGCCGCCAATGCCTTTCATGACAGCAGACTAGAGCACACTCGGGAAATGCGAGCGAGCAGCCGGGGGCGTCGGCTCCCACGGGGCTGAAGGGGAAAGAGGGGGAACATGGTGATTTACGGGAGGTGGGAGCACACTCCGGAGCGTGCGGATATTACTGCGCATGCGCGACCTCTGGACATGCCTTGACATGTCGTGAAGATATAACACTCGGCTAGCACAAGTTTTTAAGAGAAGTAAGTGTGGCATTGATGGAAGAAAGTGTGAGATATCTCTCCACTTAAATGAGCTCTCACCCCTTCCAAAGCAATTCTTCGGTAGCGCGCGAAACGTAAACGCATTGCTGTGCAGTGTTGTATTCATAAGTATTGTGATAATCGAATGTTATTTGCACATTTTAAAGCGAGTTGCAATTACAAATCCATTCATAAACATGTGAAAACCAAAATGTATTGTGTAAACGTATGTAGGAGGCTACTTTTTAATGCGTTTTGAAAAACCGAAGTTAGAGTGTTCGTTTTTCTGTGAAGCGTGTTTGTACAACTGACAATGAATAGCGTCGAAAATATTAAAATAACATCAATGGAAAAGTCACACAAAATTACTGAAAAAAGAAACACCATTTACCGAAGCAACACAGAGTTTGTGTTTTGTCAGTCAGTGGAGACGGCAAACTATACAGATTTTTTAAGTTTTGGGTATAGAAACTTGTACTTTAAAGCTTAAATTTGTACAGCAAGTTTATGGAAAATACTCCATAGCAAAATAGCGAGTAAAAAAGTTTCGAATCAATGTGTTTCTTGACACCCTTTGAAAAACGTTCTGGAAGTGCCGAATCATGCGGTAACACGACACAAGTAGTAAATATTTCGGAGGGGTCCTTGGGGGAGTCTAAACAGATGTTGTGAAACGGTCAACCCTCGTTGATGATAAAAGGAACTATTCAACATGTTATCAAACTTCATAAGATGCCTTGTTTCTAATTGTCATTATTTATGTTAATGAATATATGTGTATGCTTGTAATGTATGCCTGTATTGCGACCCACGCGTCGGTATCAAGCCGTAAGGCCAGCACCCGACCTGAGACGTCTTGGGGGTGGCGAACACAATTCGCCGGATGGTCAGCTAGCTCAGTTAGACGTCCCAGTGTGGACACAAATAATAAAAAAAGAAGAATAGGGGGTCAGGGTCGTGAAGAACGTTTTGGATTGGATGCAAATTACTAAAAACTCGAGTTAGAATCACTTTTCACTTATTTTAGTATATTCTAGAAAATTGCTGCTGTGACAATTACATGAAATGACACTCAAAAAAATCAAATACAGAATAACTATGACTGGCTGGAAGAAAAAACCCAACACACACTAATGACTCGATACACAACTTCTTACTCTCATTTATAACACAAATTTTCAATGAACACACACTCAGCAATACTGAGAATCGTTAAAAATATTACTTTATAGAAAAGAAAACAAATTGAAAATCAAAGCTAGTAATTCTGAATTAACACTGCTTTAAAATGAAATTCTCTCTCTCTAAAAATTCAGAGAATAATTAATATTGTAATTCGTCTCTTACTCAGACTCTTATTCACTAATTTACAATATTACATTTTCGAATCCTTTTAAAAGAAAAGATTGATTCTGTCCTCACGTGCTAGAAATAGGAAACAAATGTACTTTTACTTTCTTTATCTTTAAGTATAGCAAATATGTTACTCTCCCCTCTTTCTACGTAAAGAATTCAGAATAAGCTTTCTGTTTAAAATGAATTACTCCTTTCAATATAAAAACAGTTCATTTGGCACGACCTTACTTTTATTCTTCTCGGCCGCGTCGGGAAGTCCGCTGCGCTTTCTCCTACCCTTTTCCTCGGTGTTGTTGGTGGCCTTGAGCGTCGGAGCTTCGGGTTGAAATTCAGTCGCCCACCAGAAACGCGTTCTCCGTCTCGTACAAGGTTTATATTCTTTCGTACTCTCATAAAATTTTAATTGACTTCCAATTATGACTTAATAACCAACTGGATATTCAGAGTGTTGAATTAAATCCAGAGATCAACCTTTTTATACGAGCACACAAAATTTAAGAGAGCAAATAATAAAACTGGAAAGAAGAAATGAATGCAACTATTAATTTACTGCCACATGTTCAAAACCTCCTCTCCCTTCATTCTCCTATTATAAATGCACAACGTCTCTTATTATCTTTCTCTCAAGATTACGTTCAAATTAATTTATAATGGGATATTTACCTCTTCTTATCTTCCTGAAGAGTTTTATAAAAGATGCCGATCTGAAGTCCGCTGCAATATGAATCCCTGGCGTGTCGTTGTCGGTACGTCTGCACAGTTCAGCTGCTAACCTCAGAAAGAACTTTTTCTTTCGTCTGACTACCGGTCTCGCACGATCTATTGTGGCGATCTCTATTGACCTAATTTTCAGTTAGCATTCTTTCGTATTCTTCCGCGTTGGCGCGCGTTCGAACTGCTCATCTCTCTCGCTCTCTTAGGTTTCATGTGACACGTTTTCGAAGCAGTTAAGAAAACGGACGGTCACAGTATGTATGGGCATGTGTGTGTGTGTGTGAGAGAGAGAGAGAGAGAGGGGGGAGAGAGAAGGGAGAGGGGGAGGAAGGGAGAGAGAAGAGAGGCGTTGCACACCCTAATAGTATAACCACGAGCCGGCACTGGTTATAGCTGAACTACAAAAAGACAAGTGAGCAACAAAGAACGAGAAACAACAGTGTGTACGTCGTCTAATTTGGATTCAAATAACTGGCATGCAGTCAAAAGTAAAAGCGAAAAAATATCAATTCTTAGAACTTCAGATCACACTGAAGCAATGAAAAATAATGATGGTGTGTTATTTGGTTTCTCCTTCTTGTAGCAATAGTATTACTCTCTATATGAGCAATATTTTGAGTCCTTATTCATTGAGTTTGTTTCAAAGCTTAGGTTTAGATATTTCTACGGATTGATTCCAAAATTTTGTGTAGCAATAATGTTTTCTTCGAATATTTCTATTCACCATTTGCAAAATAACGAAGTTTTGCATTTATTTTGTTAATAACGTGCATTCATTCAAACGAAAAAAGTTTCCTTAACTTTCATTCAGGATTAAATGGATTGTTCGAAACAATCCGGTGTCCAGTAGCTTGAATTACCACGATTTCAGTTGCCTGTATTGACGGCTGTAAATAAATTCAAGAAACCACAAAACATTTTCCTGCTAATTATGAGACGTCGACTTTACCAGAATTAAGTGATCGCTTTCCTTTTGAACATAAAACATATGCTGGAGGAAAAGGATGATCTAAACGTAACAAGAGATATCTAAATGCAACAGTCTACAGCAATTGCGTGGTTTCGTTGGCAATGTTGAATCATCTTCAGAATTTTCACATTGTGAGTTTCCTGGTGGTTGCAATGATTTTCTTCCTTGATTTCAATGAATTTGCACACATTTTTGATTCATTACTAGAGTAAATGAATTATTTTTGCTAATTTCTATTCAATTCACATTCTATTTAAATTATTACCCCATCTACATGGTGGTTGAAAAGTCAGTACCTATTTGTAACAATGAATCAATGTTCAAAATATAAACAACACAACAAAGTTTTATTATTATTGAATACATTGTTAGAGTGTACCATTATGTTAGTATGTTACTTTTCGACCTATGCACCCGCATACTCCACACAACGCCCAACGCCTGAATCTTTTAGAAACAGACTCCACGGCTCTTCGTAGCATCTAAACTGGGACTTTTGCAAACACATCGCGGATACTATGTTCAAGACTTAAGATCCCTTGGTCTTAACTTGTAGACTTGTTCCTTAGCCTATTCCCAAACGAAGAAGTCGTAGGGAGTTAGGTCAGGGCTGCCTGCAGGCCATGTTGTCGTTCCCCGGCGGCCAATCCATCTCCCAGGGAAATTGTCAAGCCATGCTCTGTAGCGTCCGCTACTGAAACGCACGCGGCAGCGTGGTTCATAGCGGGTATCGCGGTCACTTTCGGAGTAGACACGTGCAGAATGCACCACGATGGGCAGGAAGCGAGGGAGGCCGAGCCCAGGGTGCAGTTCGAGAGGGTACGCGTCACACTTGTGCCAGATGTGTCGCAAGTCCCGGCGGGGAGTGTCATCCGCCGGGCAGTAGCACCCGGCGGGTGGCGACGCAGCCTCGGCGAGGCTATAAAGGCGGGCCGGCCCTGAAAAGGGTAGCCTTTTGTTCCTCAAACTTTGTCGCGAGACCATCGCGAGACGCCAGTGTGTGTAGGAGGCCGCAAGCTTGCGGGTATGAGCGCCAGGCTCATGTTAACAGTACATTTGGCAGTTATCAGATGCCAACGGGGAGCAAATGCTCCTGTAGTAAATGTCAGGGCAGTTATGTGTATACATGTAAATAAACTGTGTATATACCAAAGCCATCTTGTCTGTGATTTGTTCAACCCACGACGTCACAGTTCTCACTGAAATTGCGAAGTGGGGCGGAGCTCCATCTTGCATGAAAAGCAGTCCATGTCCATTTTCCTATCCTTGAATCGCAGTCCATACGTACGTTTGAAGCATCTCCAAGTATCGTTCATCATTCATGGTGTCGCCCAGCATGTATGGACCACACCTATATATCTGTGGTAAGGACCGATTAATCTGGAAGTCGTCATTCCACACCTGACTGTTACTTTTGGCCTTGATAGCATTTTTTCTATCGTAAAAGGTAACGTAGTAACCAAATGGCACGCCCTAACAATGTATCCAAGAATAATAAAACTTTGTTGTGTTGTTTACGTTTTGAACTACCATTCATTGTTACAAATAGGTACTGGCTTTACAACCACCATGTACATTGTGAACTATACCACAGGATGCGTAAAATTGATGGACTTTTTAAAGCATAGGTCACTTTCTTTCCAAGTGTTTTTTCAAACAATGAATTATTATAAACTTATGTCAATAGAGCTATTCTGGATCAACAGATTTATTGATGCCTCCTTTCTTGAGATAATTATATTAAGAACACTTTTGCAGTGCAATTAAGGCAATTTAAATGTTCAAATTCTAGAGAGAAGTATACTTACAATCCCTAGACAATAAGCTTATTTATATTATTAGTTCACCCTGACATTTGTTTCGTAACACTAACCATATAATAACGTATTCATCGACCTTGCAAAGAGAAATTTAATAACAAGTATTCCCAATAAATATAAATATAAAGGATATCATGGTCTATGAGATGAATCACTTCTTTAGCACTTATATGATTGTTTTGTTACTTGAATGTCGCTTACAGATAAACGAGTTGTGTGGGCTCTAGGCATTTAATACGGATCGATGAAATATTTGTTGCAGGCTGAATGAAATAGAAAGTAATGATCTTAAACTCTTCCTTTCTTCAATGATTAATTTGACGTACTACAAGTTTTCCCACAAGTTTACACGTTTATTCGAATGTATATTGTTATTGTATATTATTATTATTATTATTATTATTATTATTATTATTATTATTATTATCATTATTATTATCATTATTATATTATTTCATGTATTTATTACCTTATTTAGGTAATTAACTGCCACCGGGTTACACCCAAATGCAGTTTAAATAAATTTATCTTTATTTTATACAATGTGACAAGCTAGAGATTAGTAATATTTAACCGCTATATCATCAAATGTTTTAAATAGTTTTCGTTAATTTATTATTTATTTATTCTAAAACAAATCCAAGTTGTAGCAGTTTGTGAAGAAGAGTTGACCGTAAAAATGAAATATTTTAGGGGGCCTTAACGCTACCAAGCTCTTCTGCGAAAATGATATCAGAAATGCAAATATTGCTTTGAGTTTTCAAATATCTGTTACTTTCGTTTGCATTTGTTCCGCAATGACACTTACGTGAGCGTTTAATTAATTATTTGCTAGTTTAATTAATTATTTATTAGTTTGAAGATTTAAGACAATGTAGTTCATTGGTGATAGGTTTTATTTTAAATTGGTGCTAATTGTTAGTTAAATAGTTATAATTATCTACAGCCAAATGCGCGGACCAACAATATCCAAATTTACAATCCTACACTCTGCATTCGTACAGCGTACGAACAAAATGGCGTCATACTTAGACGACTCTCTATGAACTTATGTGTTTAATCTGTGTTACTTGGAACCACTGAGGATGGGAAGAGTGTTCCCGAAACACGTGTTTGGTTAAGTGTAATCATATTAAATTATAATTAATACTATTGTGGTAGATACCTCATTGACCTCAGATAGTTTATCATGGAGTACCACAAAATCTCCGCTGCCACCACAGAATTTAAGCTAAAAAGTATTTTTAAATTCCTCCTTCTTTGGCGTAAATGGCAATAAAGGGACAAATTAATTAGAGAAAGGAACAGATTAAGGGTGGTAATTGAGATAATAAATAAACAAGACGGAGATAGGAAGTGGCAAGTGAAGAAATAAGAAGAAGACGACATTTTATCAACAGTCCATGTGAGTGCACGAAAATAATAATTGTATACATGAAAAACCAGTGATTGTCAAAAAATTTAAAAAAACAAACAAACAAGAATGCATTGAGTCGGGAATGAGAAACTAATGGAGGTAAAAGTAGGATAAGACTAATGAACATTGGGCGCAGGATGTAGTAACAGGGAACACTTTGCGAACTTTTTGGTTAGTTAAGAACGTAGTTGAAAGAAGAGATGTTGGCGAGAACATCAAGGGGAAAGATAGTGGCCATGGTGATGAACCGTTGTAAGATGATAGAAGGAGTTTCAAATTTTCTTGGGAACAGAGAAGGAAAATAATAAAATCTCGAATAAATTATGATATTGTTAAACAAAATAGGAAAATAATAGTTCAAGACGTCAGAGTATTTAGAGGGGCTGAGTGTGGTACAGATCATCATCTCATTAGTAACATTCCCAAGGGTAACATCACAAAGAGAAGTGTCATATACACAAGAAGGTAAAAATCTCAATGAACGAAATTTGATCAATAGAAGACCGTCAAAAAAAATTTAAAAAACAAGAATGCATTGAGAGTCGGGAATGAGAAACTAATGGAGGTAAAAGTAGGATAGAACTACGGTCTTCGGTCTACGGTTTACGGTCTACTTAGGTTAGTGAACTCGGATATAGTGAACGTTCTGTTATAGTGAACGTAAGTCACTGGTCTCGTTTAACTTTCATTACAAATAAGCATAAGAAGATTCGGTTATAGTGAACCAGAACCTCGGCTATAGGGAACGTAGAAAATACAACGTCCTGGAAAAGAATATATCGCCTCAGTGCCACAAATTCCAACATTAGGCAACTTGGAAAAAATATCGTCGGCCAAAGGTCAAAATTGAAGAAGTCGCCGTCATAATCGGTCATAAAAGTCGTAATCGAAAAAGAATCGAAGTGAGGTGAGGGTAGCGGACCTGCAATGGGGGAACTTACTAATGACTAGGGCCCGGATAATTATGTAATAACATCTTTTCCTGGCGTAAGTCTGTCAAGTCGAATCAACAATATATTCTCGTTTCATATCGGTTAGTGCCAAAACGTCGACTTTTTAGTACATATATTTACATATTTTACCCGAAAGAACATATATTTACATATTTTACCCAAAAGAACATATTTTGAAATATTACTGCAATTTTTTCTTTAATTATTCATTTTTTCTATATTTTTCGATAAGGAATATCCCAGACAAACAATTCAGCATTGTCAAACAGTTTTCTGTAGCATCTTCTACGTCATACATACGAAATACGTCAGTCCATAAATACCGACGGTATTGCAAATAAAAGGGCAAGGCGACGACACAATCCATAGCTTCTGTTGTGTTAGTTTTCAGCGCGAGTAACTCAGAGAAGGGAAAGGAAGTTTGGTTTGTGAAAATGATACGTTTAGCAGGTGATGTCGCGCAGCCACCTCGCATCTTTCAGGAATCTTTCTTGACATTGATACCCTTTACCACGAACTACACGCTCCAGCTCAAGAGGCACAGTTCTTGTGGTTACGGAGATCGCTGTAAATAATAGGATTATGAGGAGAATAATGTTTAATTTTGGTATTTTTGCTAATGAAACAGAACAATATACACTAAGATAACATTATTTTAATAAAATAGAATTGATACAGCGATAATTAATGTAATTATTTCTTACTTTTTAGTACATATTTATGTATATTATAATACATATATACATTCATATTTTCCCTCTTTTTAGTACATAATTATCTGGGCCCTACTGATGATCTTATACCACTCATTTTCATTGCAGAAACGAAGACCGTGCCTGCGTGGGCTACAACTGGCGGCGGCGAAGCGCGATTGCTTCAGTTTCAAGCTTCGAGTTTTATCCCGCGGTATAAAGGGTACAAAGCGCGTTGTGCCCTACGAAGGCGACACGAAGCACGCGAATGCCACAGCCTCACAGCCTAGCGACAGCCCCGCGCCGCGCGGAAAAGCGATCAGTTTCATTAGCCACTTGTTCCATTCCGATACCGAAAGGATCTCGTAAGTTATTAGGGGAGTAAAAGGGTAGCGGAGGGTGGGACGGTGTTTCAACATTGGAAGAGGCACTGAAAGGTGTCGATACTGCATTATGATTCTTAGAGACAATGGACAATGCAGAATCAAGTACGGAGAGAGCACAAACTTACGAGAGCACGAAGGAAATAAATGTATGAATAAATCTAGCGGTATGTCGCCTACCCCATTATCCGCAAACTAACCTGGTGAACCAGTTGCGATTGTTTAATGGAACCGGGCACCTGCGGTTTCAGAAACAAATTTCCTTTCCTGGTAGTACATCAAACACACTATTCAGATTAAAAACGAATTGGTCTCTTCACGTTTTCTTCGCATTTACCCTCGGCTTGGTGCTAGATTATCAAATATACTAATACATACACTTTTCGGCTTACTGTCGAAATGTAAAAATTTTCAGTGAAATAAAAGTACACCAATATAATGACAGGTTTTTTAAATTCTTATATTTTCTACAAGAGGGACCTCATGAATGAGACTCGTCACTTTATTGAAAATTTTCCATTATTTTTACTTTTATTCATGAAACATTTACCGACTCTGTTAACGAATTGTACTGGCAAGCTAACGTCACCAAAAGAGGTTCTTCTGTGAAAAGGCCCCATATGATTCTGCGAAGGTTAATTTTATCCACGGTGGGAAAATTGGCACGCGAATAAATCGCAACCGGTTTCATTTCTTGCGCGTGCGTCACACGAGCAACGCTTGCTCGGCGGAGCGCTTTATTCGTACGCGCTTTATTCGCACGAGGAAAGGTTCGCGAAGACGTAACAGAGGGCCTTGCACTTGATCTTCCTCCCCGATGCGCAGGAAGGCCGTCTGCGCAAACCGGTTGGAGTCGTCTGGAGAGAGTGCAGAGTTTTCCTGCTTCGGTAGCTTTTTTCAGTGTAATATTCATTACTGAAGGTGGAGAGACGAATCGTCCGCGTACCGAAAAAATGTACTTGTATTTTGTTTTGTTTTATATTTATTTCTAATTTGGTCGATAACCCTTTAGAGAATGTTGCGAAAGTTGAATTGACATACAGATTTGAGTTCCATGGAAAAATTCAAGTAAATTATTACAAACAAGGAAAATATGTACTATAAAACTCTACTTTTATCCTAATACTCCTATTACATATATATATATATATATATATATATATATATATATATATATATATATATTTCAATTACATTACATATATTACCATTACATTACATTACATATTACAATGATTACATATATTTCTGCTTCAAAGTAATTCTGTTGCTTATTTATAATACCTAAAATAGAGATGGATGACTCCTAAGTTAAGTGAGCACCCTTTAGAACTCACGCTTGAACAAATAAACAAAAACGTTTAAATTATATTTATAATAATTTTTACTAGCAGAATTGTAGTAGAAGTTTCTGAAGAGCACAAGATCCTGGAAGATTGGACTCCCTGTAAATTTAATCTTAATGGGTTGTATTAGGAGATCCTACTGAGTTCGCGTATGTTATTTTTCCAAAGATACGCGTTTTCTGTGCAGTCAAGATTTCATTCACCTTTATGAACATCATACAATAATAATTACTACTAACATTATTACTTTTATAACTATTATTATTATTATTATTATTATTATTATTATTATTAATCCAGTTCCAGAGCATCAGTGGAACCCGGAATGGTGTCATGAACTGGTGACAATGATACAAATAATGATGGAGCAATCATTTCACAATTATTGTGAAAGGAGAAGGAGGAAACATTTCATTTATAAACTGAAGAGACGCATTGTTCATACAAATTTCAGACGGAGTAATCCGGATTTGAAACGCATGTTACGTATGTCTTCCCATATACAGGAAATACGTGTTTAACTTAAAGTGACGAGCGGTTGGTCGGAGAACGCGTTAGTATGAACATCAAAAGTTGTTGACGAGGTTGGTCTGCAAGCAGGGAGGAGCTGACAAGTCGGCGAGAATAATTTCACAATTAGTTTATAAAACTTGTGCTGCAGTAGCCTTGAAGCGTTAAGAACGTTGAAGACAGGACAAGGACGATTTTGGTGGATGCATTTATCAAGGTGTAAAATCTGAAGATCCTTATAGCACAGCTATGGATTTTTGCCGTTAGACATAATTGACTGTATAATGACTTGATAGAAATGAATTTCATTAACGTTTCATTAATTTGAACTTTAGTTTCAATTTAAGAAGAATTCTTAAGGAATGGAGGATCGGTATTCAGCAGTGACGTGTGGTGAAGGGTTTAGCAATAAAATATATACAGCTGGTAAACCATTCATTAGTTGCAAAAAGTTGTCTATTAAATTTCCTAACAAAGGTTTTCGATGTAATAGTTATAGGCGTCCCTTATGTAGTCCGACATTGGCCTTCCTGCTTTAATAATGTTTTTCTTACCTTCAAACCGGGAGCGGTAGCTCAGTGTATCAACTGATGTCACTGTAGCGCCTCTGACCAGGAGGTCCTAGGTTCGAGTCCTGACGGCGGCAGGATTTTCGACACTAGCTTTTCAGCTAGGTCGAATTCAGTCGCTGTCTGGAGGAGAATTCTAGCGGCCGGCTGCTCTGATCGGTAGTTTTCCGTGGTTTCTCCGATCAACACCAGGCGAATGCCGAACCAGTACCCTATCAAACGGGCCACGGACCGCGCGCGATCTGTCCTTCCTCTTCCTTGTCCTATCCTCTCCCTTTACACACACACTTACACTAACATGCACTACACTATCACATATTCCGGAAGACCGATCGGGAGCTTAGAGCTTGTCCCGGCTGGGGAGGTGCCCCGCTGGTGGGAGAGTCCTGGTTGGGAGGAAACTCCACTAGCCGACGGTAGGTCGGCGCCAGATCTCATCATCCAGCGGGGGAAGATCACCGCCATCTCCCGGGAGGAAACATGCACTACACTAACGGGACTAATGACCAAAGCAGTTGACGCGCCCGGAAACACGAAAAAATCCATCAATCAATCAATCAATCTTACCTTCAAAGTACCGCGAAACAAAACTCTTCGTCAATAAATGACAAATCACGTACGTGTGTCCGTCTACGTCGCTACCTGCAGTACAAAGATCCATGTTCGTGCTCTTCCTGCCGAAACTTTAGCGGACGTAATCTTACTGATTGCGTACTCTAGGGTATAACTCACGTGGTAGTTGCACTTATAACGATAAACTAAAATATGAATTAGCACGTATAAAGAGAAACATACACTACACTTAGAATTACGCACTTCAGTGCAAATACACCTATACGTGTTTATGATTAAAAGTCAAGAGTTTCGTTTGGCACGTTCGTTTTTCGTTTCATTTAAGGGAGGTCTCGCAACTCAGCGGATTGCAGACCCCCACGAAACGCACCGAGCACACCCGATCGCACCCGAGCTTCCTCTCGCCCGCGCGCCTCGCACACACCGATTCTTGGCAAGCGCGGGCATTTCATAACTGCTAGTTTAAAACGATACAACGCTTTTATAAATTAGAATATTATGTTATAAATAAAGAAAGATTTATTTACTGTTACAAATAAAGTAAATTTTTTCTCTTCTACATTACAAGGTACGCAGTGCGTACCTTCACCATGAAGGACACGCCACTGGATTCAGTGACGACGACGGTTGAGTTCTTTCTCTGCTGCCGCTGATAGATTTAAGTTAAAGTCAAGACGCGTTGCTGGGCTCTACCAGACCACGAGGCCGACATAGGAAATCGGCGTCGTCCGATATCCAAAAATTTGATATCCTGCACACTGATGGCTACCTACCCTCACCCCTTGACCAGGCTCCTAGCGTGAGGAAAGTCATTGTGTACCCACTGAAGAAAACCACAAGTAAAAGATCGATATAATATTGCATATATAACCATATTCATCTCGTCTGAATCTGATTTCAAAATTGAAGACAGATGTGGCCGTGTTAGGTCAGCTTCCTGCGAGTACAGATTCAACAGAGAAGCTCAACCTCAACAGAGAAGCCTCAACAGAGGTAAGACACATATCTGCCAACTCAGACTTATTTCTCCGTAACGAAATGCTGTTCGCGAATCGCAGAAAACATGTAAATGGCAAATGGGCGAACTTACGAATGAAAAGCATTTCACTTCAACTGCTGGGATATTACATATCGTTCTCTCCAGGGAACGTTACATTGCGCTGAAAATCGTCACTGTGCTTCAATTGTTCAAGAATAGTTGTGTTATACATCAACGTCTTGGAATATAACCGACATGACTCAACCGACAATTAGTATGGAATTTAATGCCTTATTTAATGGATGCCCAATGTTCAAATTGACGACCGGGAGGGAAAGGCGCCGAGGATCATTCTCCAACCTAAAGAGTTTGATGACGCCTAATGGAGAAGAATTAATTTTTACCAACCCTGGACAAAATTACTCCATTTCTAGGTGAATCATTTTTTATTGTCACACTTTGAAATTTCAAAAGAAAAATCAAAGAATCCAAATCAAAGAAATTGAGAAAAAGAACTTTCCCAAGAGCATTTCCTAGGATTTAGTGCGAAAGTGAAGAAGGTCGACAATTCGTTGATTCGCCCTTCCCTGTATCCCTGAAGTTTTTAACATCCTCCCCATTGGGCAAAATTGCCACTGGGACAACCACTTCAAAAATTCCTGCATTGATGTTGTTGCACACCACTTTCACTTTGGCACGCTAAGCAGAGAGTGGGTTACTACAAATGCAGACTAACCACTTGCTTAGGTCTCCAGAGAGAAGAGGGCTCTCAAAAATATATCAGGCATTATTTTACTGCATTAGTTTATCATCAATAAAAATATTTTTATAATAAATTTTAATTAAAAAATTATATTTTATTTTTTAAATCAGTTATTCTATTTTTCAATATTTAGTATATACAGTATTTTCAATATTTCGGATTTAAAACGGGGGTCCATAGTTTGCTTATGCTTATGACTTCCTAAAAAAATAATCCAGGCTGGACTCTCGTGACGTCAGCAAGTGTTTGCCATCACGTGCGCTCAGAAGCGTCTCGCTCGAACCGTTTGCCCGGCCAGCAGCGCCTGCGCGTATTTCCGGGTCTCCGCCCACCAGAGCGCAGCGCGGCGCGCGCATGCGCATAGGAGCGACGCGGGGCATCACCTGGGACACGCGAGGACGCCCAGCTCAGACACAGCGGCCGGCTCGGCGCTGGCGGGCGTTTGCATAGCCGGTCGCGCGGGGCGGCACCGTCGCTGGGGGTTCCCCTCTCGCGACGCGTCGGCGCTTTCACAGGCTCGGTTAGGGTTACCAACCGCCTGACTGAAGTATTTACGTTAAGGCCTCTAAAGGAAACGGAATGCCCTATCTTGGCAATAATAAATGTTTGAGTATAATTATCAGAAAATGATTAAAGTTAGGAATTTTTTACAGGTAACAGGTGATTATCCATTGGTTTAAGTAACAGTATCTAAATGTATTAGACCAAGCATCTAAGACCAATGAAAGGAGGGCTTCACATATAAATAATGAAATAAAATACTTGTAAGAGTAATATCATAATTCACACGCCAATTTAATGAGAAAATTATGAACTTTTTGAAAAATAAAATGACAAAAAGTTATTATTTGATTGCAAAATCGTTCCGTATCCTCTTAAATCCCGGGGTAATGGAATATACTTGTAAAATATCAGTCATCAAAAGTAAGATTTTGAGAGGTAAACATTCCATACGAATAAAAATAGTAATGAGTATTACCATGGAACAAGTATCCACCTTCCATTCCAATGCAACGTAACGTATCTTAATGGCATTGATGTGCAACAAAAAAATCTAAATTGCAAGGTATTTGGGGCACTATTGAAACAATACTGGGAAAGAAAGAACGAAAAGAAACCTAATATTTTTAAAGTAATGGCCATACCTACTTTCCTGTATGGTGTGAAACATCGGTAACATACAGGGAAAACATGAGAATTTACGTAGAAGAAATGTAATTTCAGAGATATGTGAAGGACTGCACATTAATGGATCATATCAGAAATGAGTATATAAGAGGAGAATTAGGAATAATAAATGGGATAAATAATAATAATAATAATAATAATAATAATAATAAGGATAAATACCTTTAAAAATTGATAAAACATCTACAATGAATAAATAATGAGAGGTTGCCCAAGCAGGCCTATTACTATCTCCCAAAAGAAAAAAGGGAAGTAGGAAGACCAAAGAAGAGATGGTATTCTCTGGAAAACTTTACCGGAACAAGCTAGATTGGCCTAATCCAGACTGATGATGATGAGCTTTAAATCCATTCTGTGTTTAGGATGTTTTTTGTTCGGCATAACGTACAGTTACAGACTGCAAACTTGATCGTTTGCGCATGCGCAGATACACAAAAACGATGCGAAACTGGAACTGCACATGTGCAAAAAATCGATGGTTCAGTCGATTGCTATAACGGTTCGCCGAGCAAAAACTTTCTTTTTTAATTTGTTGCGTCTACTTTGACGCAACGCGTCTCCAAGCCCCTTGGAGGGCGTTGAGCGCTTTGCGTTTTTCGAAGTAATTCTCCATTAATTACAGCGCTTTTGGAGTAATCCTCCGTTAATATTATGTCCGTTACGTCTTGTCGCAGTCAGTTGTCAAGAGGACCGCCAGGTAGCATCTCGGCGTATGCGCCTCCCACCACGCGCTCGTGCGTCACTTCCCAGCTGCCAGAATTGGAAAGGAATAAGGATACGGGTAGGGTTTACGACACTTCACAGGGGTTGGACTAGCCCTAGTGAAGCAGCATAAAAAATTCGAATGTCCACTGAAAATT
>BLKR01012772.1:0-16354 GCA_011170035.1 Teleogryllus occipitalis
TCGTCGTGGCCGCTGTCGTCTTCTTCGTCGTGGCCGCTGTCGTCTTCTTCGTCGTGGCCGCTGTCGTCTTCTTCGTCGTGGCCGCTGTCGTCTTCTTCGTCGTGGCCGCTGTCGTCGTCTTCGTCGTGGCCGCTGTCGTCTTCTTCGTCGTGGCCGCTGTCGTCTTTTTCGTCATGCGCTCAATCTTGCGGCGTCGTCATTGGCCGCTGTCGTCTTCTTGCGTCGTGTGCTTCGTCGTCTTCTTCGTCGTGGCCGCTGTCGTCGCCTTCTGATCGTAGGCCGCTGCTCAGTGCTATTCGTGGCCGCTGTCGTCTTCTTCGTCGTGGCGCACTGTGTCTTCTTCGTCGTGACGCTGTCGTCTTCTTCGTCGTGGCCGCTGTCGTCTTCTTCGTCGTGGCCGCTGTCGTCTTCTTCGTCGTGGCCGCTGTCGTCTTCTTCGTCGTGGCCGCTGTCGTCTTCTTCGTCGTGGCCGCTGTCGTCTTCTTCGTCGTGGCCGCTGTCGTCTTCTTCGTCGTGGCCGCTGTCGTCTTCTTCGTCGTGGCCGCTGTCGTCTTCTTCGTCGTGGCCGCTGTCGTCTTTTTCGTCGTGGCCGCTGTCGTCTTCGTCGTCGTGGCCGCTGTCGTCTTCTTCGTCGTGGCCGCTGTCGTCGTCTTCGTCGTGGCCGCTGTCGTCTTCTTCGTCGTGGCCGCTGTCGTCTTCTTCGTCGTGGCCGCTGTCGTCTTCTTCGTCGTGGCCTTCAACGCCGTCTTCTTCGTCGGCCGCTGTCGTCTTTTTCGTCGTGGCCGCTGTCGTCTTCGTCGTCGTGGCCGCTGTCGTCTTCTTCGTCGTGGCCGCTGTCGTCTTCTTCGTCATGGCCGCTGTCGTCTTCTTCGTCGTGGCCGCTGTCGTCTTCTTCGTCGTGGCGCTGTCGTCTTCTTCGTCATTGGCCGCTGTCGTCTTCTTCAAAACCGTGGCCGCTGTCGTCTTCTTCGTCGTGGCCGCTGTCGTCTTCTTCGCCGTGGCCGCTGTCTTCTTCGTCGTGGCCGCTGTCTTCTTCGTCGTGGCCGCTGTCGTCTTCGTCGTCGTGGCCGCTGTCGTCGTCTTCGTCGTGGCCGCTGTCGTCTTCTTCGTCGTGGCCGCTGTCGTCTTCTTCGTCGTGGCCGCTGTCGTCTTCTTCGTCGTGGCCGCTGTCTTCATCGTCGTGGCCGCTGTCGTCGTCTTCGTCGTGGCCGCTGTCGTCTTCGTCGTCGTGACCGATGTCGTCTTCGTCGTCGTGACCGCTGTCGTCTTCGTCGTCGTGGCCGCTGTCGTCTTCGTCGTCGTGGCCGCTGTCGTCTTCGTCGTCGTGGCCGCTGTCGTCTTCGTCGTCGTGGCCGCTGTCGTCTTCTTCGCCGTGGCCGCTGTCTTCTTCGTCGTGGCCGCTGTCGTCGTCTTCGTCGTGGCCGCTGTCGTCGTCTTCGTCGTGGCCGCTGTCGTCTTCTTCGTCGTGGCCGCTGTCGTCGTCTTCGTCGTGGCCGCTGTCGTCTTCTTCGTCGTGGCCGCTGTCGTCTTCTTCGTCGTGGCCGCTGTCGTCTTCTTCGTCGTGGCCGCTGTCTTCATCGTCGTGGCCGCTGTCGTCGTCTTCGTCGTGGCCGCTGTCGTCTTCGTCGTGGCCGCTGTCGTCTTCGTCGTCGTGGCCGCTGTCGTCTTCGTCGTCGTGGCCGCTGTCGTCTTCGTCGTGGCCGCTGTCGTCGTCTTCGTCGTGGCCGCTGTCGTCGTCTTCGTCGTGGCCGCTGTCGTCTTCTTCGTCGTGGCCGCTGTCGTCTTCTTCGTCGTGGTCGCTGTCGTCTTCTTCGTCGTGGCCGCTGTCGTCTTCTTCGTCGTGGCCGCTGTCGTCTTCTTCGTCGTGGCCGCTGTCGTCTTCTTCGTCGTGGCCGCTGTCGTCTTCTGCGTCGTCGTCGTTGTCGCCGCCACTGTTGTCGTCTTCTTCTTCGTCGTCGTCACCGCCACTGTCGTCTTCTTCGTCGTCGTCGCCGCCGCTGTCGTCGTCGCCGCCGCTGTCGTCGTCGCCGCCGCTGTCGTCGTCTTCTTGTTCGTCGTCGCCGCCGCCGTTGTCGTCTTCATGTTCGTCGTCGCCGCCGCCGTTGTCGTCTTCTTGTTCGTCGTCGCCGCCGCCGTTGTCGTCTTCGTGTTCGTCGTCGCCGCCGCCGTTGTCGTCTTCTTCGTCGTCGTCGTTGCCGCTGTCGATGTCTTCTTCTTCTTCGTCGTCGTCGCCGCTGTCGTCTTCTTTGTCGTCGAAGTCGTCGCTGTCGTCTTCAGCAATGCCGCCGTCGTGTTCGTCGCCGCTGTCGTCGTCTTTGCCGATGACTTTGACACCATCGTCACTCTTTGCATCTGCCAACGTCGTCGTCTTCAGCCGCCCTTTGGTCCCCTCCTTTATCGTGTCCCTCATGCAACGCTCCATTGGCCACCGTATTACGGAAAGGCATCGCCACACGCGTTACACGTGCCTCAGCTTCAGGCTTGGCGGCTCCACCAGGAGCTCAGTGACGACCGTACCTCCTACTTGGTCTCCACCGCCACCTCTTACGTCGCCGCTAAAATAGCTGTTGCCACCACCACCACCGCCATCGTCAACTCTACCATCGCCAATGCCACCGCCTTCTCCGCCGCCTTTCACTGCCACCGCTGTCGTTGTCGATATCGTCTTTGTCGACGTCTTCTTCGTCGTCGCCGACGTCGTCACTACCGCCGCCGCCACATTCGCCGCTGCGATCTCCGTCGCGTCCACCGCCCCTCCTTGTCACCTGTGTGGAGGTCGTCGTGCCCTCTCCTTATGCAGCACCGATTCACCTCCCAGAAATTCTCACATCCGGTAGCTGCGCCCAGCAACTGCATCGCTGATTCGGGTTCACGTAATATCTAACCCGGACTTGCAGGTTTCACCTTTAAGATTAATCTTCGAAAGAAGGTCATATATCGACGAAGAAAAATTGTTCCGGATGATCAGTCTACTTATCTGAATTGCTGTTCGAAGCAGTGTTACCAAGCGCGTGTCACGTGCTCGCCATCAGTTTGATGAATACTTCCTGGCTTTGTAAAGGCATTAGCTCATTTAATATAATCTTTAGAACCTCAGAAAGGCGTACAAGAGTGCTACTGGCTTCTTGTCAGTGACGTATTCTTGCAGGACTTGGAATTAAAACTTCAGATTTTGATATATTTTCTCTGTAAAATGAATTAAAGACTGAAGATCTTAATGGTGTGAACGTTACCGATTTTATAATATGCGTGGTTGCTTGCCTTTGCCTATCTCGCAGTCCTTCGCAGATTTCAAACGCACAAACCTTCCTTAAAGACTTCTGCGACGTCTTGGCGCCGGACTTTCCCCATAAGATTGTGAATAAGATATTATAATTCATGTTTTGTGTTAAAATATTTACCTACATAATATCCTACTGAGATTGGTAACGACGACGCTAGGGATTTAACAATGAAAACAAAAAGAATATAGACACATCCTTTTCATTTTCTTTAGAACACATGGCTATGCCACAGAGACATGCAATCCATTTTCACAAACATACAAGTGATATTTATTTCAATTTCGATTATTACAATGTATTATTTATATTGAAAATCAGTTTTATGCAACATTTGAGCCAAACCAATATGTCTCCATTTTTCGATTTTTTTCATCTGCTTCCCACATGTTGGCGGAGGCTCCGGACACTAATGTTTAATAAGGAAAATATCTAATGAATTGTCTCGAAATTCCCAACCCAAGAGTTCCGACCCTTAGATATCCGCTCTTCAGGTTTTCTTTAAAAAAATGTGATGGTATATTCCTATGAAATCATCTTTTCTCAAATGAAATATTCTTGAAGAACTATATATTCCTGACGACTTATGCGTCTCGACTTTTGCGTCTCAACGGAAGTTCATGCATTCAAACATCCACCTCTCATTATTATACACCTCACTCCCAATAAGTGATGGAAAACTTGTTTGTTCAATCAATAAGGTCAATGTAATGCCGCTTAGGAACAATTTCCGACGGCATGGAGGAGAGAGGTAAAAAACAAAGATCCGTTTCAATAATGCATACAGAAGTGTGAATGGCCTTACTCTTTGGCAACAATCGTTCTATATATAAGTTCTTTCATATTCAAACGCTTCTAGATGATAACATTCATAAGTTGCTCTGTATTATTCACAGATTTCTTTCAATGCCTATGCCTGTAAAACAATTTTGTATGACATCAGCACTCACAGTTACATATTCTTGTAGCTTCTCAAGATGGCACTAACATTTGTCCACATGAACGGTCGGAATTATCATAATAATCTATTGTATACTGGGTACAGTTGTCTCAAGTTATAGTAACCCCTGGGGTTATGCGCATAGATTCACTGCATCCGATAATTTCAAAATGCGAATATAATTCAGTTTTTCAAACACAGACAGAACTGTTCTTGATGAGCTGTAAAAAGTTTCACTGTGACACTGTTCACTCAATCTCCTTCAATCATTTTCAAATGCTGGTGTTATTATTGTTGCTGTAGTCACCATTAATTGCTATTATTAAATTGATTTTGCCACAGCACAAGTCAAGCCAAGTCTCCCCGGCCCCATTTTCTCAAGCGAGCTCTTACATGAACTCCCCCTTCCCATGTAGGCGTTTCTTTTATCATTTCTTCGTCTGAGCATTTCCTCACTAAACAATTTGCCCCTTTTAGTTTTTGTACCTAATTTTGAGCATAATCCTACTTCATTGTTTTAATCTTTCGATAAAATCATCAATATAAAAAAGTTCGATGATAATGCTCTTTTTGCTTTAACCCCACGGTAGTGTTAATATATCATGTAGCGTAGATATCTCTTTCCGAAAATCTGTGTAAAATTATGGAACAATTTTTATTAATACATTGACTCAAACTTTCATTAATAATTCTACAGAAAATATTCCGCAGAATCGGCAAAAGCGATACACGTCGGCAGTTGCTCGGCGAATACTTTTCCTTTATTTTTGTCTGTATTGGCTATAACATAGCAGTATTCCAAATATCTCAGTAGGAATCAGTTTCTACAATGTTGTTAAAATATCCCTGCACAAAATTGAATCTGTTCGCGAAAGATCCTTGACAAATTGTACAGGAATTTCATTTAGTTTGCTTTTTTGTTTTGTGCCGTCACCAACGTCGAAAGACATTTCCATATCTAATGCGGCTACTCCGTCTGTAAATCTTGTATCTCTTCGCTGAACGACACTTTCAGAACTTAGGTATACGTTCGAAGTTATCAAATCTTCGAATTGTTCTATCGACGTGCCCGGATTAATTGCGCTTGTTAATTTCTGTTTGCGTCGCAAGGTATTCATAGTGTTTCTTACCAGCGTATGGCATGCTTCAGTCACTAGTAGCTCTATTCCATTCAATTCCCGTTTTTGCCATTTGGCTTCCTTTCTCCTCTTATTTTTCTTTATTTGAAAAACACAAAAATAGCGCAATTCTCTGGATATAAAAGTTTTTGTTTTTTTGCTGGAGGGGTTTTTGCAGCTGCAGCAGGATGGCAAAGCCATCCTTACAAAAACAAAACATTTGAAAACAAAAATTAACTTTTGCATATTTGAAAAGCAGACAAATATCACAAAATCCGTGTTTGTTGCTGAAGTGGGTGTGTCGGCTTAACGGCCATGCGTTTCTCCGTCTCCAGAGCAGGTGCCTCGTCTCGCCGGAGGTCCGAGGTAGAGATCCCAGCGGCAGGCGGTTCTCTAGCACTTCCCAGCCATGAGCCACTTTCAGCGGCCGTGAGAGTGGGATGTGTCAACGAGACCGGCGTGTTTGCGTTAGCCGCATGACCCAGCTGCGGTGGGTGGGTAGTAGGCTCGGGAGGGCGTAGGACAGGAGTCCCAACAGGGTCGATGTCGACCCCTAGCGGCCCATGGTATTTTAAAGGGAGTCAATGATGATTAAAGGTTCATTTGGTTTAGAGCCAATTGTGCACTGATCGGCATATTCAAGATGCCGTAAATTACAAAAAAAAAATATTAATGAAGTCGATAATCATTTGTTTTCTGATATTTAATATTTGTTTGTCTTATGATTTCATCTAATTAAAAGTACAAATTTACTCCTCTTTTGGAATTAAGTACAATTTACGTAACTGAAAATTAAACATCTTGCTACTAGAATATGTGATTGTGTGTATCTGTGTATCTGAGAATTTGTATATATTTGTAAAATTAAAAATGTTAATAGCACAAAAATAATAAAACATAATTTAATAATTTTTTTCAAAACCTTGTGCATATTCTTTGGAAAAATTACCTTTAGGCCATTTGTCATTTTTTAAGGTCGCTTTACTCTTAAGTTACTCTTACTACTTAAGTCTCGGTCATACAGAGATCACGGGAATTACCACTGGTTTATGAACTTTGGAGGCAAAGGTAAAGGAACTCGCATACTGTTTACAGACTCGCAAACATCCATTTCTAAGATGAGATTCGAACCCGCGACCCTTCAGGCATGAGGCGGCCACGGCCCGTCAGCCTTAGCAACCTCCACTATCCAGGCCGGCTGTGTGTTATTATTTCTGCTATGAATATGAAGCTTTCTGTATATTGTAGATATCGTCAGGGAGGTCTCTGCAGCAAATCATTTTTTTAAAAGCGGTCGATGAGACAAGAAGGTTGGGAATACCTGGTCTGCGAGATTTCCTAATGGACTATAGTTCCCCGACTGGAGGCGGTGGATTTTCGAAGGGCAAAAACTTCCCCGTATGCCATACCACGCTTGCGGCTTGTAACAGAACCCTGGTAGGTGTCCGGCAAAATTAGATCCCTCCTGCAATTTCCCGTGCTAATGAGAAGTCACGTTTTTTCGACCTGACATTTCGAATATTATTAACTGAGACCGACAGAAGGCAGGGAAAGTGATAATCGCGTCCAGGTACTGCAAAGCATCGCCCATGGGGTGCGCCTACTTGGAACATCCCCTACAACGACGGGGGTATGCTTCAATGTACGCATTGTACGCATACTTCATTCGTGCGCAAATGATTTTCTCCCCCATACGTCACATACAGTTTTTGACAAATAAATAAATAAATAAATAAATAAATAAATAAATAAATAAATAAATAAATAAATAAATAAATTAATAAATAAATAAATAAATAAATAAATACTAACTAAATAAATAACTAAATAAATAAATAAATAAATAAATAAATAAATAAATAAATAAATAAATAAATAAATAAATAAATAAATAAATAAATAAATAAATAAATAAATAAATAAATAAATAAATAAATAAATAAATAAATAAATAAATAAATAAATAAATAAATAAATAAATAAATAAATAAATAAATAAATAAATAAATAAATAAATAAATAAATAAATAAATAAATAAATAAATAAATAAATAAATAAATAAATAAATAAATAAATAAATAAATAAATAAATAAATAAATAAATAAATAAATAAATAAATAAATAAATAAATAAATAAATAAATAAATAAATAAATAAATAAATAAATGTATGCCTGAGCCAAACACACAGGTGCGGTACTGAATACAATGATCGCCTCCCCGCAAATTATCTCCGCCGATAAATAAAAATCAATACAAATAAATAAATTAATGTAACTTCTTTGAAATAAAATTCATAACTTAAATGTAATGTCCACTTCATGTATTTAATGTACAGTTTTGTATCCTACACTTACACGTTTTCGGACCATTTTTTATTTTATTTTATTTTTGTTATTTAAGGTCGCATAAACATCTAGATCGTTAGCGACCACTATTGGAGTTAACGGTATGGTAACTATGAAGATGAAACGATATGGTGATAAGGGGTGAAAGGACGAACGCACATACAAACATGGCCGAGGCGGGACTCGAACCCGCGCCCCTTGGTCCAAGACACTATTGGCTTAGTGATCTCGGCCACCGGAGCGGCCATTTTCGAGCCTTATTAGGATATGTAGACGGATATATTTACGTCAGAGGAAACGAGGGGAAAAGGAGGAAAATACGCGCAAAACTGATTCAGGCGAGCGGACAGCCACCAGGAAATTTTTCCAGCCTCCAGGACAGTCTTTAGATGTATATGAGCTTCTTAACAAATCCGTATCTACAGATTTGTTTGCGAAATATGACCACAATAAAATTTTCATCGTTATTTACATTATTTTATTATCTTATGGAAGATATTTATGTTGCAATTTAAACAAATAGTATGTTTGTTTTTGAACAGTCGCTTTTTTACAATAAGGATGTACCATTAAGTCACATTTTTCAAATACTGTATTCACTTGTGGAGCTCTTGAAGGCAAAATCATGATCGTCTTCATGTGAAGTGAGAAAGGAATGTTTCTCTATGATGCGCTCCAGTCTTGCAATGATAATCCCAAACCAGAGAACCGCGAGCTCTTGAGAAAGGCATGGCGAGCCACCAAACAGCAACTCGTCCGGAGCTCAACGTTCCTCCTCGCCGCATGGGCTCTGCCGGTCGCCTCCGGCCACCTTCCGACCGCCGCGGCCGGCGGGCCGACCGTTCCGCTGCTCTGGTTCCTCCACTTCTTCCCCTTCTTCTGCCCGTTCTTGTAGCCGCTGGCGCCTCCAACGCCGCCTCCAATCCAGGCCAAGGCCTTCTCATTGAGGGTTCGGAGGCTGGAGGCGGACGCAGGTGCGACGTCGCCGCAGCGATCCGACGCGGTGGCGCCAGGAGAGCGAAGTTGCACACGGTGGCGCCGCGGGGAAGGGGCAGGCTAGTTGCGCACGTCACCCTAGTGCACAGTAGTTCTAGCGTACTGGTGAAGGGACTGTGGTGTTTCTAGCGTACCCTGTTAGAAATTTCCTCTTTACTTGAATGGAAATTACATTAAAGTAATGATCATGAACGCACCTTAAATTTAATGTACACATGTACTACATTAGGATGCAAGAGTCAAAGCTTTGTGGTCGTATCTGGAAGGGGTGAATGAATGATCTTTATTTGATTTATTTTGTCAAAAAATAGTAAAATCTGTGTATGACGTATGGGGAGAAGATGATGGACGGATGATGATTATGAATACATGATACGAAAGATGAGTCAGGGAAACGGGAGAACCTCTACATTAAATCAAAGCTGATTTTAACTTGTGTATTAAAATTAATGTACAAATATATTCAGATCGTTTTAATGGACAAATTTACATTAAGTTTCATGTGCAATACATTAATCTACATTAGATTTAATGACATTTCTGGCAGTGTACTCCGAGGAATGTCCGCGGCCGGCGTTTCGCGTCCCTGCGAAGGCCCCTGGGCCTCACTCAATTGAATGCATAAGTATTCAACGGTTGAAAAAGTTTGCATTTTAGTTATGCTATTCTACGGTCATTATTTTTCTTACATGTTAATTTCATATCGTATTAACCTTTTTAGTGGCATGTCTTATTAGTATTCTCTGTAATATACAAAACAAATCAATATTTAATTTTTTTAAACTAGTGGTGCTGAAACAGCACATACTTTCTCGCCCGTACTTTCATGCAAAATTACGCGATAAGAATTACAATTTTCGAAAAATTATACATGACCGTATTTCAAATCTATCTTTAAAGAACATATTTCATTAAGAGAAAAATCTATACCTTCATAATCGTAGTTGTAGGAAGGTGCTGAAAAAAATTGAATTTTTGCAATTTTCGAAAAATCGGAGTTTTCAACGAAGATGAGACCTGTGCCATTCTCTTAAACGTCTTTCACACTATCCAACAATAAAATTTATTCAAAAACGATGGAGACCATATCCTTGAAAATTTTGAAAATGTCCCTGGGGTTCCATGTAAAATAACTCCGGAAATTAAAATTTGTTATAATTCATGGGACCACGACATCAGCCAGATCGTTTGCGGAATCTCAATTTCGGTTGAACTGTTTAGCATCCAGCGTTGTTCACAGACAGACGAACGGACAGACTTTGTACCGTCATTCCATTTTTCGGTATCAAGGACTCACTAAACATGGATTCAGGCTATACCACGTATAAGAGGATTTATTCTCTTAATTTAAGAACTGGATTTAACCAATTTTTTTCGGTACCAGGACCCCACAATACGTTTTCTGACAAACAATTTCAGTTTTTACGCGCAGCATAACATAACTTTCTTTCTACTGTGTAAGGGGTAGCGAGCAAGTAAAAGTGTTCATTTTTACTTACCTACAGAACTATTTTGGGCTATATTCTACTACATCGTTTGCCATGTGAAGAAATCAGTTCACTATTGTGCGGGCACAATACCGACGAACCATAAAGCGAACTTTCGAACGATATAGCATTGTATAACAGCCTTTTGATGTTCGCTACGCCAGTCTAAGTTCGATGACAAGGTTACGGCCTTCGTTGTCCGCGATCAGCATAAAAAATCTTCAGCCTACGAAACATATTATTTTCTACGAATTTTGTGATCACAATTCTTCGTAAAATAAATCGATGTATATAAAATAATTTGTATGAAGTTTGTACTCCCTACCGAATATCGCCTTGGTATTCTGCTGGCAGCTACGCGGCAATGCTCAAGTAACTGTACGCAAAGGCCACCAAAATAGACCTGCAATTAAGCGAACGTACGTTACTGGCACGATGCTCAGCGGGGCCCAGGCCCAACGTTCAGGGCAATCGTACGGGACCAACTATTTTTTGGTGTTGTAATTATTATTACTTATTGTTATTTATTACTATTGTTATCTATTACTATTATTATTGTTATTTATTACTATTGTTATCTATTACTATTATTATTATTATTTATTATTATTACTGTAACTAGCTCAGAGAATTAACTGATGTCATTGCAGTGTCTCTAACCGGAAGGTTCTGTCGAATGCTGACGGTGGCAGGATTTTCCACTAGCTAGATAGCTAGGTCGAATTCAGCCCCTGTCTGGAGGAGAATTCTAGTGGCCGGGTGCTCTGATCGGTACTTTTCTGTGGTTCCTCCGATTAACATCTGGCGAATGCCGGAGAAGCCCCCTAACAAACAGGTTAGGGACCGCACGAGATCTCTCCTTACCTTGTCCTATCGTCACTCTTTACTTACATACACTTACACTTATGCAAATGCATATAAATGCAATATACGTGTACAATTTTGGGAGACCAGTGGAGAGCTTCTAGCTTTTCCCGGCTGGGGAGGATCTCCGCTGTTGGGAGATACCTAAATAGGGGAAATTCCCGTAAGCCGTCGTGCTGGTCGGCGTTGGATCTTATCCAGCAGGTGGAACCACTGCCAACTCTCGTGATGAAAACATCCACTACACCTACAGAATTAATGACTATAAAAGTTGACGTACCCGGAAACACGAAATAATCAACCAGTTATATATTCTATATTTTTCTCTCATAGGTAGGAAAGAGGATGACAGAGAGTTAAAGAAATGAAATGGTTAAACTCTGCCACACGCAAGAGAACATGTTTGCGTGACTACTTGCACATCTACTTTGAAACAGTATCTTCAATGTGACCCAAAGTAAAACAGAAATTAATGAAACTTCATGTCACCCTACATGTGATCAATATTCTTTAATCTTCAAATTATTACGAAGGGTATCCGCAGTTAATGATAATCATCAACAGTTATAAATAGTCGATAAGCTCACGAACCGCTCTATTTGACTTTTGGGCCCCGGACCAGATGGCATTTAACGATTAAAATCGATTCAAAAGTTTAAGAGTGCAGAAAAATCTTTTTTTGCATCGACCATCAGAAAGGAAAATATAATTGATTTTAACAATACATGAAACAAATTTTGTACCTCAGATTTTGCGTCAGTGAATACCATCCCTAGGATGTTTTTTCTCCAGTTTCCCTGATCATCCTTTCAGCTAATGCTCAGATTGTTTTGCTTCTGGATATAAATGTAACATCACTACCTGTGCACGTTGTGTAGAATTCAGACATAAATATAATTTTTAAATTATCGTTCTCCATGTTCTCGTTACAGTACGTTGATTCCTTCACGAAGAGCAGGATGAGTGATAACAGCCAAAATATGTTGCTGATTTTCTTACGCAAATATTTTTTTTTATAAAGGAGCGAAAATGTTCTAATTAAATCTTGCTAAAAACTGTATTTATTATTCAAGTTGTACATGGGCTAGGTTTGGTATCACAGAACTCTAGAAAATGCCCAGAACGCACTTGTCCTCATAGTACATCACATACAGTTTTAATTTGTTTTTGGCGTTACATAAATAAAAACAAAGGGCTCAAATCTAACGCAGACTCGGCTTTATACAAAGACCCAGTCCGGCCTAGGGCGTGTTCTGGCCGACTGCCCTACGAGAAGCGTGACGCCTAGAAAAACGTGCGGGGCAGCTAGCGTGCGGTGCACCGGCATTGTGTTACAGAAGAGGCCTTACTTGGCGACGGCGAGTTCGCAACGGCCGCGCCGAGGTTGCGTAGTTGCGTAGATGCGTGGCAGGCGGGCAGGCGGGCAGGCGCTTGCGGGGCGGCCTCGCGACGCGCAGGTATTCGTGTCATGGAGATCGGTGCGCTCCAGCGGCGCTGGAGGTTGCGCACTCCGCCGGTGAAGCTCGCGCCACCCGGGAGGCTATTGTCCGTTCCTTCATTCGATTGATTGATTGATTGATTGTTAGTGATTCCGGGCGCGTCAACTAATATGGTCATTATTCTCGTGAGTGTAGTGCGTGTTTTTGCTCGGGAGGTGGCCGTGGTCATCCCCCGCTGAATGGTTAGATCCGGCGCCGACCTACCGTCCGCTAACGGGGGTTTTCCTTAACCAGGTATCTCCCGTCAGCGGGGCATCGCCCCAGCCGGGACACGTTCTAAGTCCCCAACCGGTCTCTCAGCATGTGTGGTAGTGTAGAGCATGTTAGTGTAAGTGTGTGTGTAAGGGGTGAGGGTAGGATAAGGAGGAGGAAGTTTCCGGGGGAGTCCCGGTTCGTTCATTTGAATCACCGAAACGATGTATGTGTCTAATGCCAGTCCAGGAGAGGTGGCTCAGAGCATGAATTGATGTCACTGCAGTGCCTCTGACTGGAAGTCCTAGGTTCGAGTCCCGACAGTGGCAAGATTTTCCACACTAGCTTGTCAGCTAAGTGGAATTTAGTCGCGGTCTGGAGGAGAATTCTAGAGGCCGCCTTCTCTGAACGGTAGTTTTCCGTGGTTTCTCCGATCAACACCAGGCAAATGCCGGAACAGTGCCCTACCAATCGGGCCACGGACCGCGCGCGATCTTTCCTTCTGTGCCTTGTCCTATCCTCAACCCTCACACACACACTTACGTGCATTACACTACCGCACATGCCGGCAGACCGGTCGGGAGCTTAGTGCTTGTCCCGGCCGGGGCGGTGCCCCGCTGGTGGGAGATACGTGGTTTGGGGAATCCCCGCTAGTCGACGGTAGGTTGTCGCCGGATCTCTCCATCCGGCGGGGGAAGATCACTGCCACCTTCCGATTAAAAAGCATGCACTTCTCATACGGAAGTAATGGCCTCAGTAGTTGACGCGCTCGGAATCACTAACAACCAACCAATCTAATGCTAGGCCTCAGAGCAACAGTTGCAGCCACCGCCGCGAATCTGTTCGGGGGGTTCTAAGGTTACAATGCAGACGGTAGCGGATTTTTGGCGCTAGATATGTAGCTTTTGTTGAATTCGGCGTCTGTCTGGAGGAGAATTCAGCGGCTGAATTGATCTGATTAGGGATTTTCCGTGGCTTCGACGATCAATACCAAACGAATGTCGGAGCAGAACCATGACAAATGGCCAATGGGCCACGCATGACCTATCCTATTCCTTATCCGCTCCTCTCTATTAACACACATGCAATCACACTTTCACATGCACTACATCACACATGTCAGGAGACTTGTCGCGAGCTTAGAGCTTGTCCCAGCGGAGGTGATGCCCCGCTGGCAGATATACTTGGAGTAGAAATCTCCGCATGCCGACGTTTAATTCTGCACAGGATATTACGTTTTAGCAGGGGAGGAACACCGCCATCTCCCGCGATAATACATTTTCTTCAGTTACGGGACTAATGAATGTGCTCTGGTAGAATTAAGAATGTAACACAACTTGTTGGAAGAGAGTTTTAGCTACTATCTCCTCTGCTCAACTTAAATAGAGTATTGAAAAAGTGCACTTACACTACATGTGCTTTAGACCCCTCATTTCAGAGACAAAAATTTAATCACTCCCTTGTAACTAAGATTTCTTTGTTTTATCTGCTTTTGCTTGATGCCTTAGGAAGTTTGGATGGTCCTAGGGGTGCATCCTAAAGGTTGTTGAAGGAAAGGATCGAATCCTCGAATCCACCAATTTAAAAAATTCGGCATTGCGAAACTGGAATATCGTCCATTATTTTTCTTCTCAACTCAGAATATTTAATTTGCACTGAATTCGTGTTTCAGTATGCTTCTATTTGTCCATGCACCCCACCCACACCCCATATTTCCAACGTTTTGATGTAGATCCTTATATTTCCGTCATTATCATTCACGAGTGTTTGATGACCTACCGATTAATTGTAAAGAGAAAAGACTACCTGTTTCGCCTGCGCCATCGAACGGTAAATTTTCATGTCATTATATTTATCTGATTAGAAATTAAATATGAATTAAGTGTTTCCATTGAAGTGACCTTCCAAACTTCTTTCCTTCTGATCATTCGTCTCCTGTTGTTCGTAACTCGTCCAAGAATCTCGGCAGGTGCATTTAACTCTCTACTCGTCCTTGGGAAAACTTCCTATGTGATGTGAGTACTCTGATAAAGACGAGGTTCCTGTGTAATGAGCGTATTATTTATTTGGTGGTCTAATGGTATTTGATGGAATCCATTCCCAAAACGGAGAGTTAGAATAGTGCAGAGAAATATATTTATTCGTAAATAGTATTCAAAAATAATAGTTCGGAAAGACCATAAACTGATGGTTTGTGAGCCAATTGTCCGTGAGTTTATGGACATTCTAGTACCAATTCTGACGTATATTAACATCACTTTTTTTGAAATAGTAGCATAATAATTTGTTTGTTTCTATGTACTCAAACTTAATGTATTTAAGCGTTGATCGAAAAAGAAAGTCATTTTAATTTCAGAATATACATTATTGACTAAACTGATCAAATTATGTGTATTGTTTAAAAGTATAATGCCTGTCATAATATTTTTATGCAAATCCGGGAGAAATCGTATTAATAATTAATTAATATAATTATTGTGCTTCATTTTGCTTCTAAAGCTGATTTTAGCCCAGGAGTAATTGATTTAACTGGTTTTGCTACATCTTTGTAGGCAATTCTTTACCGCATCTACCAGAGGTTCTTTTCGGAGAGAAGGGGGCGTTTTTAATCTAGAAGTCTAATGCATTCCTTTCACCTCTCGACGACATGAGAACCTGGCCTGCAGTCGTGTAGCGAGGCCTTCACGCATTTCTGTCTGTAAAGCACTACACAAAAAAACCTGCTGACTTGGAACTTTTCTGCCAGCTTCGGGAATGGAAAGCCCGTGTTATGCTCGGTTCAGGCAACCGCACGGTTATTTTGACAGGGTTTAAAACAGTTGAACGTCGCCGAAGAAAGTTGAACGTGCATTTTCTCCACGAATTATACTTCGTCATCCAGATGAGCCGAGTGCCAGTTGATAATGCCTCGGAAGTGCCTGCGTGTGATTTAATTTGTTCCTATATCATAAATAAATTTAATATTGTAAAAATTGATGTAAATCATGTCGAAAAGCGAGTGAGAATATTAATATGAATTTTGTATTCGTAATAGAGAAAATAAAGGTCGGGCCACGCTCTTCGAAGGTGAACGGACTGCTTACAATCGAGAATGAAGTGTCTTTCATTCTAGCTAAATAAGTAAATTGATTTTTTGCGAACGTATTCGGTTGGACGAATGACAAAAGTATGGGGAGTACCACAGCCCAGCACAAGTTAAACGTTCGTGAAAGGAATGCGCATCATTTCTACATATTACTCTCTGACAACGCGCCCAATGCGATTTGGCGAAAGTGAGTCTCAAAATAATTGCTCACGGGACTGAGCAGAGAGCAACATGGAGCATACTCGAAGCCCAAATCGGCCTTTTTTGAATTGAAGGATTGTACAGCTTCCTGGAAAGTTTTAATACAAATATCTAAGTTATTTTGTTTAATTTGATTATCGTTTTGAAACTTTATATATTATATTACTATGTATATTTTCTCCGATGTACCTTACGCACATATACGCCCATATGTTGTAAGACATACGATAAACGTCTACTTCCTGTGCGACCATTGTTGCTGGCAACTCTCTCGCGGCCGGATTAGCGATTACAAAACGACAAAGAGCACTGGCCAATGAGGAGGTCAAGGCTCGAGGCAGG
>BLKR01012773.1:0-16348 GCA_011170035.1 Teleogryllus occipitalis
AACTAGTTTTACCGAAACAGCTTGATTAACAGAAACCAGAGCTGCAACATGTCTCCCTAATTATGTTCGATTTCTCAATTCTCAATACATCGTAGATGTTACAAATGTTAACGTCACGACATTTTTTATGGTGGCATCTGGATGAATTCCTCTAACAGACTTTTACGATTCACGTATGGAACAGGTGTACGTGAAAAATATAATCAGGAGAAAGTGCTTTTCTTCATTAAACTGAATAATTTGATATAATTCGATACTAAGACCATCTAGAATCAAAAACATCAATTATTCTCAGGCTACAACTGTTCAAAATTACATTAATTTATGAAACTTCTATACATTAAATCTGTATAAATACTAAATTTCAGTTGGGAGCGAATGTTATTACAAGGATTTAATTTCGGGGGGGGGGGGCAATTGTTGAGAGGTGGACGGTACATTGAGGGTCAAGGGCGGAGAGGGGGAAGGGTACCCTGATGCACGGCGCAGCCCATAAATCAGGGCGGCTGGTCCCTCGGAAACGCTCACGCTCGACGGAGACAGATGTGAAGCACAGGCTCTCGGCGCCAAGGCCCCACCGACACGTTCAGGCTACGTGGAGGAAATAATTTTTGAAAAGAAAAGAAGGGGGAAAATCACATAAAAAGTTTAAAAAATATATCTGTACATTTACTATACTGAAAGCGTAGGCTTTCCTGGCCGAAATCAATATCCATTTGACTTTATTTACTTTATTATGACATTTATCCAGGAGACGTCCTGTCGCGTTCTAGGTGCAGTTGTGAAGGTATTGGCCGTCACACTACGACCTCAAGGCGAAATGCCAATGAATTTCGCTATCAGGAAGGTCGCTATATGACGGACGGAACCTTTGCATCTGTGCCTAGGACGCGGCGTTTCTCGAGTAGCCAAGTAGATATCAATTATAATGGATGAGTCACCTGTTATTACTATTATTACATGTCTACTTTTTCGCATCTTCTCCTCGTACTGAGCCAGCGAGCGCATTAGCCTGGAATCTTTTGGACCATGCATTCATGTGGCCCTCAAAATATCTATTGAGTCTAATAATTGTAACGTCCTCTCAGCTAACCAAGAATGCATAGCTTATGTCTTCCTATTTCTAATGGGTGTTTTGTCTAGGGTCCATTGTAGAAGGAAATCCATATAAGAGTATTTCAAAATACAATAAATCCCCATTAGCACGAACTCGCTTAACACGAATTTCTCCGTAAAGCAAACAAAACTTCGGTCGCGGCAAGGGATTACGGTAATTTATAATCATTGGATAACACGAATTTTTATAACACGAACTCCGATATTTTCGGTCCCTTAGAATTCGTGTTAATGATGGTTTACTTATATTTTCAAACGAACTATTATATTCTTCTTTAACAATGGTGTCATTAAGTGAACTGGTTCATATACTTGTGAACTTTAAAGTCAATGTTACAAATAATGTACTTCACCATTCATTTTTAATCAATCAGTACTCACTTGAGTTATCTTGTTTCCATAGTACTATAGAGCAATTTTATTATTATCAGATACTAAAGGGCGTTGTACGGGTGGAAACTGGATTGCAAATGAGGTTACAGAATGTTATCACTAATCAATAATTTTGTTCGGAGTTTACGTCAACATTACAAAATGAAACTGGGGGTTAACTGAGGGTAAACTAGAAAAATATCGGGTGTAAAGTAATACGAAACACCCAAAATGCCTTCGTATATTTTCATATCAGTTACAGAAGAGTTAATTTGATGTGATTTTTGTAATTCTTTAATCATTTCAATTAACAATGCTCTTCAAATCACAAACATGTTTACCTGAACAAAAATATTTTATGGATAGTGCACATGGTAAACCAATACTTTTACATGCATACATTAATGTACTTGCTAGAATACTCGTTGTTCTAAAAACATATTCACACAAGTTTGATTAAAATTTTGAAAAGAAAGTCTATTGGTAATATAAAGTCTGCTCAAATAATGCTCATGTTCTTTCGTGTCTGTTAACTGTATTAAAATGAAATTATACAAACATTATTAAACATTATAAGAAAAAAGAAATATTGTCTGGGGCATGAAATGTTTTTTGGAGAAAAATTTATTAAGTTTCATATATAATAATCATTATTCTTTTCATTACAATTTTAATTTTTATTAATTAATTTTTGGCAAGTCATTAAATCCCCCGTGTTTTACTTTCACCTGCCATCATATTCAATGTCTTCATTCCTCTAAGTGTTATTCTGGTTTCGCCTTTTGAATTATGACAGGGTTATGGTAATACACGCTATCTCTGGGATCGCAGTAAGCTACAAAGCCACACCCTACGTAGAAAAAACATCAGGAAGTTCACTGTTTTCATAAAAGTGTACACTGCGTGGGAGAGATAACCTGTACTGAGGATTACGAAGTGGATGCTGTCAAAGGCCAATACTCATTATTTTCTTCCACCAACCAAATACTGTACTTTACACAATCTTAGTCAAATAATGTCTTCATTGCTATAAAAATTTAATTCCATTTCGAAATCAATGAAACATGTTTTATTTAAAACCAAAATTTGCTTTCAGTGTATTTGGTAAAATGTGAAACTGCACAACCACGTAATAAACTAAACATAATGACACTGTACTTTTGATATGGTTGTCAGATTAATTCCTTATTTTAACCAAAAACTGTTCACAAGGTTTAAGTTTAAAGTTGATATAACTGGAAAGGAAAAAATCAAGTCGTAGACTGAAGCAACCCAATGTAGAGCAATTCATCAACGTCGCGAACTGAACCTATACCATAATAGCCAATTTAAGTAAAACAATTCATCGCACTTTTTAGTGCGAACTTCCCCCATCGATTTGCAAGTGGCCTAGTTCGATTCGCATTGAGGGTACAACTCGGAGGCGCATTCTGCTTAGTGTCTGGCGGACGCCGGGCAGTAAGTACAGTGGCCGGGTGCGCCTGCAATTGTAAGCTCCTTGCGATAGCGTGCGTTCCATCACTGCCAATCCTCTACTTTTGGACGCTCTGGCTCCAGAAATAACCGCCAATTATCATCGTTTGCGACCTCTCCCCCGCCCCGTCCCTCGCCGCCCTCAAACCACGAGTGAAATTTACTAAGACTATTTCACGAATGAAATTTCATAAATATAATGTACTATTAATAATTAACATCGTTTTATTCAAATATGCTTATATCGAACAGCAAAATATGCATAAGGGCAATTATAAACAACAAAATAAATATAAGACAAATTAAGAGCAAAATTACTTGAAAACACAGTTATTGAATACACAATCTTGAAAGTTTAAATTCGAAAGAAACGTGTTTTGTTCGCTTATTTTTAAGGAATATGTTGAATTTGAAGCGATACTATGTCTTAATTTATTAATAATTGAAGAATGGTGTTCCTCATTCATTTGGAGATATGTCTTGAGTGACGATTACGTTACCTCTGTAGACAAAACAAGGCGCAATATTTATCACCTCCTAGGAGGATTCTAATTGGCTGGTAGGCTCCCAGTTCTTGCACGCTATTGGCTGAAATTTCATGAGTGGAATAGTCAAAGAAATTCAGATCATCCAGAACAAATACCTAACAACTATCACCCAAGCCCCCTGGTTCATTTCCAATAAGGAATTACACAACCAACTTAATCTAAATCCCATCGCACATCACATAACCTTTCTCGACAATAATTTCTATTCTAACTTACCCCTCATTAATCACGATATATCTTATTAATATAGGAAAATATAATAAAAACCCAACCAGAACAGATATCCTATTCATCCTTTTCTGAACATTTTTGCGAATCTTAATACTTTTTAGAGGTGCTCGGTGAGTTCCCTCGTCAATTGTAGTTTAGATTCGACTTAGTTTATAAGAAATTATATATAAGTCAACAGTACAAATGAAACGTTTCATGTAAACTGAACTTCGTAAGTCAATGCTAAATAAAACAAAATAAAAAAGGATGGTTTCTCTCTGGGATCGCGGACCTTGGGAGATACTGCAAAGCTGTAACGCCTCAATTGAGCGAGAGTCACAGGTACGTCATTGATTTCCCGTCGATCACTTCTTATGAGAAATAAAGGTCTTTCATAACAATAAAAAATAACAATTTTTGTGAAGTTGTAAAGTACTACAGTTGGAAAAATAAAAAAACAAGTTAGTAAATATTTTTATTTTTTACTGATACGTTATTGCTTGTTATTTCTTTACGAAGCTCGACATACACTGCATAACGTATCTGGATCGAGAGAACAGTTTAATGATGTTACATGTTCTTCTACAGAGGAAATTATGAGAGGATAAAAAGTCAATTTAACATCTCCTTAATAAGTAAATCTGGAAAACAAAATCTTGTTTGCAATACAGGTGTTAATTGATCATAATCAACTCGGGCGACAAGAAGCCCTCGGGTTTTTTGTCACGCCTCAATCATTAGAATTCTTATACCGCCCTTGGAACATAAATAAAAATTATATATTTTTCACCACCACTACCACCACCACCACCACCAACAACAACAACAACAACAACAACAACAACGTACGAGGTAACATTGGAGAGATGTCAATTATTGAATTGATGCCTTATTTTACGTGGCGAGACTCAGGCCATGAGGCCTCTGACCACGCAAATTTCGCTACGCTTCTTTCACCAACAAGGAGAGAAAGAAGGTATTATTTAGGCTACGAAACAGGCAATTTGAATTTAGCTCAGAGGCTTCATTTTAGGCCTGTTTTTTTTTTACATGCAGTAAATCTACTAAATGGGACAGCCGGCTTTACTTCCCCTCCGAAGGATTTTTTCGCCCTTAAAAATCGACGGCATCGATCGCGCTTGAAACCGCGAATTTGGGTATAACAGTCCAATACGCCAACCGTTACACCATGGACGACCGAATTAGAGGGGTGATGCCGAAAAGCAGGCGGCACGTGAGTGGCAAGTGGTGAAATGAAGGGAATAATCAGAGAAGGAATGACAGGGAGAGTGGAGGAGCACGGGATGCTGCGAAGGGGCAGGGGCTCGGAGGTCGGCGCGGCGCCGGCAGAGCGACGTGGCCGAGCGGTGCCGCGTGGCGAGTGTTATCGCGCGCTTACTGGAGGGCGCTTCCGCGGCCGCGCATCCGCCCACAAGCGCCACCCGCCGCTCCCGCTCTCCTGCCTCCATTAGCCCGCCCACGCCGCCCCCTCTCCCGCGCACTGCGTCGTCCTACGCTACTCAGCCCCTGCCGTACTGCACTGACCCGCCACTGCGCGCCACGCCCCGCCCCCCTCCCGCGCCATCCAGCCTTTTACACATACAGCCATACAGCCTTTCTTCACACTAGCCTTTCTACACACAATAGTATACTCTCTGCTTCACACAGACCGGGAAAGGAGGCTCAGGGCATCAACTGATGTCACTGCAGTCTCTAACCGGGAGGTCCTCGATTCCAATCAGTGGCTTGATTTTCGACACTAGCTAGATAGCTAGGTCGAGTTCAGCCGCTGTCTGGAGGAGAAAACTATCGGTCGGCTGATGATTGCTAGTTTTCCATGATTTCTCTGATCAACTTCAGGCGAATGCCGGAGCAGTACCCTAATAAACGGGCCTCGGACCGTGCATGATCTTTCCTTCCCCTTCCTTGATCTATTCTGATATTTTACTTACTTACATTAACATGCACTCCTCTATCACACATGTCGAGAGACCGGTCGGTTGTTTAGAGCTTGTCCCGGTAGGGGCGGTGCCCTGCTCGTGGGAAATACCTGGTTGAGGAAAAAAACCCACAAGTCGATGGGTATGTTTCGCCATCCAGCGGGGAAACAGCACCTCCATCTCCCGCGATAAAGCATGCACTACATTTGCTGGTCTAATAGTCAGTAGCAATTGACGCGCCCGGAAACACGAATCAATCATCAACCTCTTTGCGAATGAAAAATTCCCATAATCATAACTTCGTTAAAGTTAAAAGATGAAATAATATGTGATGGTATCAATTTCTGTGTTCAAATCAAATGAACGGGATTGTACTACGTTCATCGAGCAAACCACCTCTTACCCGAAATGACCCTCATACTATTTCTGTTATGTACGTGAAAAGACACAAGCCAACAATAACAATTTATTGGTTCAAATTTTACAGGCGTGATCCAGTTTACAAGTATCCAAAAGCGTAGTCCGTAGTACAAAGCTGTGGGGTCCCGAAATCCAGTAGATGTCCAAAAGTCGTGCACTGTCGTCCAAAAATAACCGGAGAGAGAAAACCAAATAACGTTGCAGAGTTAGCACCAGATTCACAGTCACTACTTCACTTCAGGATCGCACTTCACTACTGAGTGCTCCTCCTTTCTATTTCCCCTCGCCAGTATCCCTGGCAAGGCGGGAATTTATTCAATTATGGGTATACAGATAATGCTCCAACCGATTAGGTTTATGGAGCTGGATGAGGGCGTTAACTTAAAAATACTAATTAAAACTAATCTTAACCTAATTAAAACTAAACATGGCCACTTTGGGCTATTTGTTTTAAACAAAAGTGAAAATTAAAAATGAAAAATGAGTTCTTTGGATTGTTCGCGTTCCTCCGGCCGGTGCGGCTCAGCGTCCCAGATTCGCCTCGGGCCTGCAGATCCGCTCGCCGGCCGCTCACTTCTCATTGGGCGGTCTTCGCGCCGGTTCGTGGCCCTGCTGCCTTCCGTAGCCGGCGTCCCGCGCTGCCGAATTGGCGCGCGATATGACTTCTCGTATATCGCCGCAACAATTTCCTACGTCGTTGCTCATATTTCGCACGTGGAGAGGCGGTAAATACGTGGTCATAGGGCTTCCCCCTCTCTTCTCGTACCCTTCTTCGGTGAACTCAGGACGGATCTTTTGAGATGCCCCGGATCATCAGGCTTAGTTTTGTCCATTATTATCATTATTATATTTACTTTCTTTTTTTAACCTTGTTTCCAGTTAAATTTCAATTGTAAATTTATAAACATACCCTCTATCTGAATTAATTTTTTTGAACACCAATTTAATGTTAGATGTCAATAAATCAGCTTTAAAACATCGATGTTCAAAAACATCGATCGGTTTTTGTCGATGTATATTAACATTGTCTAAACATATATTTAACAACGTCACCTTTAAAACATCGATGTTTAAAAACATCGATCGTTTTTTGTAGATGTATTTTAACGTCGTCTAAACATTTAACAACATCAACTTTAAAACATCGATGTTCAAAAACATCGATTTTTCTTGTCGATGTATTTTGACATCATCTAAACATGTATTTTAACATTTTTTTAAATATCGATGTTTGGTAAGATCAATGTTTTGTTATCTATGCCCCATAACTAGTGCGTAGTACTGCCCCGCCCCCGTGCCGCTCCGTCCTCCGTTCTCCTCTCTCGCTCTACTGTGCGTTGCCACCACGCCCCCTGTCGCCTCCCTCCGCCCACCCTCGCGCAGCCTCATCCTGCCCCGCCTCGGGAAGCCACGTAATGGAGCGGCGCTTCAGGCAGGCGCCAAGGGCAAGAGTTTTTGCGCTTGTGATTTCCGGTTTCCACCTCTTTCCACACCAAAGGCCACGTCATTACCCAGCATTTCAAAGCCACCGGAAACCAAGAGCTTTGTTGTGGGAAGACAGAATGTTCACGAGACTGTATAATTATTACTATTAATATTATTATTATTATTGTTATTGTTATTATTATTATTATTATTACATTATTTAAGTTGTACAACATTTAATATACCATTTAATTTCAAATGATATTTCTCAAAATAACACGCATACAATTAATTTCAATAAAGTTATCACAAAATTTCCTGTACTTTAAAGATGCGCTGAAACCTGTAGTTTGATGCTGTCAGTATCTACGTCTTTCCGTATTATATTACATCATGAGTACTACCTGTTTTCAAGTACTTTTTCGTCTATAAAAATGTTAAGAATGATGATCTTCCCTCAAAAATATTTCCCGCATCATTATCTTCAACATTGATGAACCAATTCCCCCTTACGACACTGAGTGTTGACAACTCACGTTTCGGATCGGAAAATAATTTAGAAGGTAAAATAATTTGGAAAATAATTTGAATCACAAACATTTCCATTACATGAAATTCATAAAACTGAGAACACTACCAGTTATAGTAATACAAGTACGTAGCTTTGTCGAGCACAGATTGCTACTTACAGATTGTCCAGTCCAAAAGGGAATAGTTTGGGAAGGGCGCACTCCGCACACGAGGGCTCCTCACGCAAAGGGCGACATTTACCTGCAAAAGAGGGAGGAGCGTCAGAATTTTTTCTGGAAATATATTTTCTGTGCACTGGAAGGGTACTCGTAATCTCATCAACACTCGTCGAAAGTAAGAATACAAAACCTTACGTATCTCCGTTAGTGCTATCCACACAACATCGCCTGGGATGGAAAAATCTTACTTCAAAATGTTAAATCTCTACAATTAATAATTAAAAGTGTTCAATATATTGGTATTATTCTATTCAATTCGACTACAAAAGACAAGAACGTTAGAAAGACCAATTGTTCTCTTCATGTAATTTAAACACGATATAGAACATTTTATCGTTATAATATTCAATAGAAAGAATTCTAGAATCATATATATCAATTTCAAAATCATTAACTCCATCCAAAGAAGAAATTTTCTCATTGATTAAAACATTAGCATGCAAACGCTCCTTCTTCTTCACTGAATTTACTTAATGAAGTTCAACAAATACGTTGAAGCTCTTCCGCAGCACAGTCGTCAGCCGGGCCGGGCCGGGCCGCTGCTGCAGCCGCTGGCCGGGTGAGTGGCAGGGCGGGGCCACGCCCAGGGGAATCCCGCTCGCCGTCAGGCAGGTCGCGCCGCCGCGCCGGCCGTCCAAAGCCCAGCTAACGCCCGCGTAATTGAATCGGGGCGCGCCATACAAATTCCTCACGCGCGCCGCCCGGAGCGTGCGACACACGATAAGGCCGCTCTCGCCACGCGACGCTGCCCCCCATCCCCCCGCCCTCGGCGCCCTCGCTCGCGTTTCATCCTTTCGCTCCCCTCCGCCCCTCCCACTAGCCCACCTCCTCTCCTCCCTCCCCTCCGCCCCTCCCACTAGCCCACCTCCTCTCCCACTCCCACTCCCCTCCGCCCCCTCCACTAGCCCACCTCCCTTCCCTCTCCCCCGCCCTCCCAATAGCCTACCTCCCCTCCCTCTCCCCTCCGCCCCTCCCACTGCCCACCTCACCATCCCTCTCCTCTCCGCACCACCCAACCACCCCCTCCTTCGCTACCATCCCTCTCCTCCCTCCCTCTCTCCTTCACCCCACCCCAACTACCCAACCTCCCCCTCCCTCACCCTCCGAACTCAACCCCTCTGTCATCTCTCTCCTCCCTCCCTCTCCAATCCGCCCAACCCCACCCCCTCTCCTCCCTACTCCCTGTACCCCTCCCTCCCTCACCCCGCCCCACCACCACTCCCTCTCAAACTCGCTACCATCCCTCTCCTCCCTCCCTCTCTCCTTCACCCCACCCCAACTACCCAACCTCCCCCTCCCTCACCCTCCGAACTGAACCCCTGTGTCATCTCTTTCCTCCTCCCTCTCTAATCCGCCTAACCCCACCCCCTCTCCAAACTCCCTACCATCCCTGTACTCCCTCCCTCCCTCCACCCCGCCCCACCCCCTCCCTCTCCAAACTCGCTACCATCCCTCTCCTCCTCCCTCTCCCCCTCCGCCCCACCCCCACACCCTCTCCAAACTCCCTACCATCCCTGTACTCCCTCCTCTCCCCTCCCCCACACTACCATCCCTCTCCTCCCTCTCCCTTTCGCCCCTCCAACTACCACACCTCCCCATCCCTCACCCCTTCCGGACTCCATACCATTCCTCTCCGTCGTCCTCGCCCTCTTCGTCTTCAATTCTTATCCTCCCTCTCCCATCCACCCTCGCTCATGTCCATCCCACCATCCCACCCCCTTCTTCCGCCTCCCTCTCCCTCACCGGTCGTCGCCCCCTCCACATCTCACCCCTCTCCTCACCGCGCTCCTCTACCTCTATTCTAACCTCCCCTTCCCCGTCCTCGCCCACTAGTACCCCACAATCCCACTTTCCTCCAGCCTCGCCTCTCTTCCTCTCCCCTCCAGCTCTCCTTTATCTCCGCCCCTCGCCAGCCTCCCTGACAATAGACCAAAGAGGTATAATTTTTTACTCTAAGCCGTGAACTCTCTGCCCACGAAACCCTCCATCCCCCTCTTCTCCTTCCTCCGTCCTTGCCCTCTCGCCTCCGACTCCCCTTCACTCTCCTCACCCCTCACTGCCCATCGCCATCCTCTCCTTCTTTTCCACCCTCATTTCTCGTCTTCCTCGGCCCTTGGCCTCGCTCCGCTCCCGCCGTCACTGTCCTCGCCGACGTCGATGCCGCCAGCGCGGTGACTTACCTTCTCACTCCTGCCTCGATCCGCGCCGCCACCGCGGCGCACTCTATCACCCCCTCCCCACGCGCTCGCCACGCCTCGGTCGCACTCTCCTGCTCCGTCGCGCACAGCTGCACCGGTTCTCGTCGGAGGCGCTCCTCGACGCACGAACTCAGATCTCCGGCCTGTGCTTCCCCAGCTCACTCTCCATTCCTCGACTCGCGCCATTCACTTACTTTATTTGCTATTTTCCCATGTTCTCCTATGCCTTTGAGAAAGGGCTCAGTGAACACTGCTTAGGAAGTCGAGTATTATAAATAACTTTTGAAAGAATAAGTTAAATTTAACGTTAACTGTAGCGTTAAAATATTAATATTTTTAAGAAGATATTTCTATTTCATCACATGATGTTTTTTCGTTATCAGGGAAAAGGCAAGAAAATGGAATTACTTTTCTACTAACTGCATCGGCGACACGTCTCTTTGTGTTAAGTAAATTTGCTTTTAAATGTACGTGCCCAGCTAGAGGAGTGGCAAGAGGAGTGGATGACTACAACTTCGCGACGAAGGAGTCTATTTTCAGTATTGTAGTATTGCGTGTCGGGCGATTGAGCAGTCCTACCAAGTGCAAAGGCAGAGGTGCTCGGAGTAGTCTCCCGTTCTTAAAACAGTATCCCGCCAGTATCCTGAATAATAGCTAACGCTATTTGTAGAAGCTCCTCGGAGTTCGTATTTCCACATCATTCTAGTCACGTTACATGCAAGCCGCGTTCATACCAAAATGGATTTCATTAGTTTCATTTCCAGCTGCCACTCGCTGTCGAAGGAGATTACTCGCCAGGAACTCGCTGGCTGGTGCGTCTGGTAACCTGCGGGTCTCCTGGTGAGTGGGCCCCCGGATGACGAGCTTTGTACGAAGGGGTATTGGGTAGGACGATGTGATGTTGAGTTGGTCGAAAGGAAGTTGAGTTGGAAGAAGGGATTTTGAGTTGATCGAATGGATGTGGAGTTTGTCGAAGGGATTGTGAGTTGGTGGAAGGGCTATTCAGTTCGCAAAGAGTCGTTGAGTTGGCTGTAGAGATGACGACCGCTGGCATGTCGGCCCAAGACATATCGGTCGAAGGGATGGTAGCCGAAGAGATATCAATCGTAGGGGGACGATGGGAAAAGAATATCGGTCGAAGGAATTTCGTTGGCAGAGATGTCGGCCGAACAGATATCGGAGGGATGTCGGTTGAAGAAATGTTTTTCGAAGGGATGTCGGTCGAAGGGATGTCTTTCGAAAGGATGTCGGCCGAAGGGATGACTTTCGAATGGATGTTGGTCGAAATAATATCGGTCGAAGGGATGTCTTTCGAGGCGATATCGTCGAAGGGATGACTTTCGAATGGATGTTGGTCGAAATAATATCGGTCGAAGGGATGTCTTTCGAGGCGATATCGTCGAAGGGATGACAGACTAAGAGATGTCGACCGCAGCGATGACTTTCGAATGGATGTCGGTCGAAATAATATCGGTCGAAGGGATGTCTTTCGAGGCGATGTCGGCCAAAGGGATGACTTTCGAATGGATGTTGGTCGAAATAATATCGGTCGAATGGATGTCTTTCGAGGCGATATCGCCGAAGGGATGACAACTTAGAGATGTCGACCGCAGCGATGACTTTCGAATGGATGTCGGTCGAAATAATATCGGTCGAAGGGATGTCTTTCGAGGCGATGTCGGCCGAAGGGATGACAGACTAAGAGATGTCGGCCGAAGGGATGACTTTCGAATGGATGTCGGTCGAAAGAATATCGGACGAAGGGATGTCTTTCGAGGCGATGTCGGCCGAAGGGATGCCGAGCGCAGGGGTGTTGGGCGAAGGGATTGCGGGTGGCTGGTGGGCGGGGCGGCGGCCGGGAGAGCAGGCGAGGCCGTGATTCGCTCGTTTTACGACGTCCGCTCCGCAGCGCCAGGGACACGCAGGCGGGCGGTGGGCGTGGGCGTCGCCCGCAAAGCCTCACGCACGCTCACGCAGGCGCGTAAATTCGGCTCTACGTGACTCATTCCCTTGCGCAAACGCAGCTCGCAGTAACGACTTCGGGTAGAGGGCGCAGTGCGGTTAGTAGCTGTTTAATATTTTAACTTACGACTCGAGCATTTCTATTCACACTTGGGGTCACTGCCCGTTCAGAACGCGGATTCCTCTTCATTTCTAAAATCTGCCGTCTTATGCAAATGCTTTTACAAGGCTCAAGAATTGAATGCATTAATAAGTTCTACATATTTCCTTATATTATCATTAATACTTATTATTTATATATTATATTATTTATATATTATTTCCTTATAACATCATTCATACTTTTGACCGGGAGAAATGGCTCAGTGCATCAACTGATGTCACTGTAGTTCCTCTGACCGGGAGGTCCTACGTTCCAGTCCCGACGGCGGCAGGATTTTCGATACTAGCTTTTCAGTTATGTCGAATTCAGTCTCTGTTTGGATGAGAATTCTAGCGGCCAGGTGCTCTGATCGGTAGTTTTTCGTGGTTTCTCCGATCAACACGAGGCGAATGGCGGAGCAGTACCCTAAGAAACGGGCCACACACCGCGTGCGATCTTTCCTTCCTCTTCGTTCTCCTATCCTCACCCCTTGTACACCCGCTTACACTAACATGCACGACACTACCACACATACTGGGAGATCGGCGCTAGAACTTGTCCCGCCTGGGGAGGTGCCCCGCTGTTGTCTCCCAGATTGGGGAAACCCCGCTATTCGACGTAGGTCGGCGCCGGATCTCTCCATACAGCGAGGGAAGATCACCACCACCTAACATACACCGAAATACACAACATTCAATGGAAAAACATTCACTACACTTACGGGACGACCGACCTCAGTAGTTGACGCTCCCGGAGTCACTAACAATCAATCAATCAATGATCAATCAATATTTTTGAGGTAGAACGTCTTTCATTGCGTCAGAGGGGAAGGGATGAGGTTGGCAAAATCATTTTACACTAAAGTTGTTTTACGACTGCTACTGTTGTTCTGCATCGCAAGAGGCAATTGTAACTGAATCCCCTTGCCTCATATACTACGAAAACATGTAACACTAATACTTTTCAGCTTTAACATAGTACTTACAACCTGTGCATCTATCGTTACTACCACTCATATTCGAAGGAAGGAAAGAAGCCACTACTCGATTTCGCAGATGTGCCTTGCGCAAAGGACTCTATTGTCTTGCAACACATGACATTACCGGGGCAAAATTCAGCTTCATGCGCGGTGTTCCCAGAGGCGCAGCTCGGAAGTAAATGTCGATCTGAACGAGAGTATCAAGATTTAGCGAGCTCAATCGCACAATCATACCTATCATATAAGCTGTAATAAGTTCTAGATGTATGTGAATGCGTGAATAAATCTAAGGTGTAAACTTTGTTACATCCATTGAGTAGTTGAGTGCCCATATGCACTGAGTAAAATGGATGAGATGTCACGTACCCCGATTCAGCTCCGTGAAATGGTATGTTTTGGTAGTGGTCTGAGCATTCAATTTTTTGTCTGTGTTGTGACACAAGGAAAGTAAGAAATCAAATAATTGTTGTCGTCTCTGTCTGTAGATTTAACAACTTTGTCTGGATGTATTTGGTCTTTTATTTTATAAACACAAAAATTGTTTCTTTGTCTAGCACTTTGTCATAAAATACAATATAATTGCAAAAAACTAAAATATGTGATACATAAATAGCAACATTTCGGAAATGATTATTTTCATCTTGAGACTGGAGCTAAAATGATAAAACAAATAAATACAATATTTTAATAGTATTGTATAATTGCAATCATACTGTATTTCATGTAAAACTGATATCCTAGAAACACTTTTCTGTCTATAAAATAAAAGACCAAATACAGTCTGACAAAGTTCTTTAAAAATTAATTTAAACTAGCTTCCACGGTCAAGAGCGATAATGTGTTCGTCGGGCGCCTTTCGGGAGTTGCGACTGGGCGCGTCATTCTCTCCGAGGAGGCGACCAAGAAAACTTCCAAGGATAATACTTGTTCCATTGCCGTCAAACATACGTGAACCACTAAATACCAAGTTCATTACTAACCTCTTTAAATTATTAAAATATTTTTCTGATTTTTGGTGCACAGAACTTCCAACCCGTTCGAATAAAAACGAAATTATATAATGTATCACAAAATATACGTAAATTACGGAGCGCGATAAACAGCTGATACATCAAAGAAATTCGCCGCTTTCCAGTGCACGATTACGTAACCTTCTCTTCTCAGGAAGTGTTCGTAAGGCGAGAAAGTAATAATGAATGGGTCTTAAGAACTTACCAAAACGGCCGTATTACAATACCACTATCAAACTGCAAATAATTTTATTTGCGATTCAATCCCGAATCCAACAAATTATCCCCATTTCACGCAGCCAGAATGTGAAGCGTTGCCAGCATAAGCTGCCTTGGCTGTCGCCGCCGCGCCGTGCGAGCTGACGGAAGATTTTTTCCCGTCGCCCAATTCGCGTGCGGCGCGTGCTCCGACTAATGAAAGGACTGCTCCGCCCGCGAGTCACCGCAACCGCCACCAGACTGCACCACGCGCACACCGCAGGGCACATTCAGCGAACATCTACCCACACGCCAGGACGCGAAGGGGCAGCGGGCGGAGGGATGTGCGCGAGAGGCTTCTGTTCCTTCGAAGCTGCCTCTCCTATGATATTCGATTGGTTGGTTGGTTAGTGATTCCGGGCGCGTCAACAGCTTAAGTCATTAGTTTCGTGTGTAGTGCATGCTTTTTGTAGTATCCAATTAAAGACAAAACTTCATTAAACGATTTTTATTCAATAACCAGGTACGATAGCCAAAGTTCCGTATCATTCGTAGAGTGTGCCAAATACGAAGCCGTTTCACCGTTGTCCAGAAGAAGTCCCATAAGCTGCCGAGTCGTTGAATATTCACTACAGAGTTCCTCTTCCGTTGCACAGGTCGTCGTCATAGCCGATCACCACTCTTCACACTGCAAAACACTCGCCAGAACACAGTCGCCAACACCGTCGCTAGCTGTCTGTCTTGGCGTCGGGTCGGAGCCCTCTTATAGCCCGCTAGGGCTAGCGGCCCGCCAACTAGCTGTGGAGTAGGGGTGATGGCGAGTCCCTACCCGCTTGCTCGGGTGTGACGGCCGCGCGCGGACCGCCCTGGCTACGGTCGCCTTCCTCTCCGGCCGAGGGCGGTAACGCCCCGCTGACGTAGCTCGGCGGCGGGTCATTCAAACGCGCGCGGGCGGTCACGACACTTTTATCCCTCGGAAGATGGCGGTGATCTTCCCCCACTGGATGGCGAGATCCGGCGCCGACCTACTGCCGGCTAGCGGGGATTCCCCCTAACCAGGACTCTCCCACCAGCGGGGCACCGCCTCAGCCGGGACAAGCTCTAAGCTCCCGACCGGTCTCCCGGAATATGTGGTAGTGTAGTGCATTTTACTGTAAGTGCGCGTGTAAGGGGATAGGATAGGACAAGGAAGAGGAAGGAAAGATCGCGTTGTACGTGTTAGGGTACTGCTCCAGCATTCGCCTGGTGTTGATCGGAGAAACCATGGAAACTACCGATCAGAGCAGCCGGTCGCTAGAATTCTCCTCCAGACAGCGACTGAATTCGACCTCGCTGAAAAGCTAGTGTCGAAAATCCCACTGCCGCCGTCAGGACTCCAGACCTGGAACTACCCGGTCAGAGGCGCTTCAGAGACATCAGTTGATGCCCTGAGCTACCGCTCCCGTTATTTCATATTCGAGTGGACCAGCAATTTCGTCTCTTAGGGAATATAAGGAAGCTGTGAGATGTTGGGCCATTTTTTCCAAAAAATTACGTTTACGCTTTTGTTTGGAAGAAGAAAATAAAGCCGCTTGCACCATGTATTATATTTGGACAGAGGGTGGTA
>BLKR01012774.1:0-16344 GCA_011170035.1 Teleogryllus occipitalis
AGGTCGAATTCAGTCGCTGTCTAGAGGAGAATTCTAGCGGCCGGCTGCTCTGATCGGTAGTTTTCCGTGGTTTCTCCGATCAACACCAGGCGAATACCGGAGCAGTACCCTACCAAACGGGCCACGGACGGCGCGCGATCTTTCCTTCCTCTTCCTTGCCCTATCTTCTCCCCTTACACACACACACACACACACTTAAACTAACATGCACATATCCCGGGGGACCGGTCGGGAGCTTAGAACTTGTCCCGGCTGGGGCGGTGCCCCGCTGGTGGGAGAGTCCTGGTTAGGGGGAAACCCCACTAGCCGACGGTAGGTCGGCGCCGGATCTCGCCATCCAGCGGGGGAAGATTACCGCCATATCCCGCGAAAAAACATGAACTACACGAACGGGACTAATGACCAAAGTAGTTGACGCGCCTGGAAACACGAAAAAATCAATCAATCGATTCCCGGTCTCGTCTCCCTCCTCGCCCATCCAACTACTCATCTCATCTTCACACCCTCAATGACCTCAACTTTATTTCCCATGCTTCTAAGCAATCTCTTCTTTTCCCGCCTTGTTCCCTGCACCTCGACATCTCGCCTCCAATTTTCCCTTCCAATCCTTCTCTTCCTGTTCTACCCTTTCTCCTCTTTCGTACCCCCGCCCACTCTGTGCCCCTCCCCCTCGGCCGGGGCCGCCCTCGGGGTCCCTCGACGCCGCGCGCTGAGCGACTGTTTGCAAGGCAAGGAGGCGAGAGGCTGCGGCTCCAGTTGCACTTCACAGTCGATTGCATGGCTGAGTCGATACCGGTGACGATAGAATGGTGCACACATGAAGAGTACACGCTGGAGAGAACAACGTTTTACGCACTAAAATACTGTCACAGCAAAGTTTTAACGAGACGAAGATACCTCAACCTCTCAGTTAAGAGTTACAATACATCCCATCTAATTTATTTCGAGTTTTTATACAAAAATGTTCTTCTGAATTTTCAATCCATTTACCTAACATTGCGTGTCTGACTTTTAGTAATTAGCTTTGTGCATAGGTGATGATCTCGATTTAGTTTTATATCACATGTTTGCGATAATTTTTTCCAGCATTTCTCAACATATTACATCACTTTTTATAATAAATGAAAATTTTTGGAACATTGCATTAGATAAGGAAAAAAATTGAAATACTTTCAGAAAAGCAGGTACGCTGTTCTAACCTTTTGTGTGTTCCCAAATCACCTACACTGTTATCTCAGAATAAATGTATGAGGATTTACGAGAGACGAAGATGATCATTCGTCACATAAAATGCTAGGAAATTTCATTTAGCGAAGCCACGGATTGATAACAAACTCATCATGATTAATGCTTAGCGAGAACAAAATCCGTTTGCGTCAGAACTTGACCTGAAAGATTTGAAAGATTGGAGAGCGAATTCATTTTTTAACAGAATGGCAAACTTGGTGGACTTTCTGTCTTAATGAAATGCATTTAAAGGTTTATTTATAATTCATTATCAAAGAAAATGCTTTTAAAATAATGGATTATTTATCTTTGTCTTAAATAATGATTATCGACTGCGATATTTTTTGATGTGTTTTAATTACACATAATTATTTGACACACAATTACGATAATTTATTTCACCACGTTGGTGAAAAACTTCTCATTAACAAATTAAATGTTTTCTCATGTATGTTGCAATGAATGATTCATGACATGCACCTGCTGGGTGAAAAATAAAATAAAACGCCACCACAAGGTGGAAGAGTGTTTTGAGCATTTATCGTTGATATTTAGCTCACTCGTGATATACGCCCCGTTTGTCCTTACGCTATGACGCCCTATCGTATTTCTTTACAAAATGTATCACTGCAAATTTTGAGATATTTATGAGAAAAGTTTGAAAAGATCGTTAAGATAAAGTGATCCTAAAATTAAAATAACCGTTTCAAATACAAGGAGACGTGACATCGTCCAGATCGGTCGGCGAATATCAGTTTTGGTAAAATTCTGCTTCCAGTTTAGCTGCTTGTGTTATTCACACACAGACGGCCGGTTAGATGGACAGTCAGGTGGATGGACAGATGGGCGGATAAATGGAGGCACAGACGGACGGACAGACGGACAGGCGAACGGATGGATAGATGGACGGACGGACGGACGGACAGACAGACGAATGGACGGACGGACAGACGGATAGACAGATGGACAGAGAGACGGACTCCCACTCCGCTAGTAATAAACAATCCCCCATCACCTGGATCCCATCACAACCCATAAAATACTTAGGACTTCATCTGGACACGAAACTAACCTGGAAAACCCACATAGATATCAAAATTAAACAAGCAAGGAATAAATTATTCTAACTCCGGCCACTGATCAACAAACACAAATCCCTGTCATTCACAAACAGTACAACAATATACAAAACTATAATCAGACCACTATTGCTTTATGCATGCCCAATATGGACCAACGCAGTCAAATGTCAATAAAATTCAAGTAATGCAAAATTAAGTTTTAAGATTATTCGCAAACTCTCTCTGGTTCATAAGTAATAAACAAGTCCATTAAGAATTAAACATCAATACAATAATAAACCAAATAGCACAAATATCACGTAACTTCTACCAAAACATTACACATACCAACAGCATCCCATTACAAACTACCGAAAAATCCAACCCACACCCGAATAAAAAATAGATTTCCTTTTGAAGTCTTCCTCAAAATTTTAGCCTTAGCAGCATTCCGTCCTTAGCAGCATTGCCCGAGTGTATGGGAAAATATTCAAAACCAGACTGGAAAGAGACCTCATTGATGTCGAGGAACATAGCGGCTTCCGAGCGGGGCGCTCAGGAATTGATAACGTCTTTAGTATAGACAGGTAACCGACAAACGCCTCGCCCATAACTTGGAGACGCACCTTGTGTTTATAGATCTGCGTAAGGCCTATGACACTGTTCCATTATAAAGACTCTGGATGGCAATAAAGAAACGAAATGTAAATACGCAATTGATTCGAGCCGTTAAAGATTTGTACAGTGATAATACGAGCCAAATAAATGTATATATATATATATATATATATATATATATATATATATTATCTACATATATAAAAGAAAGTCGTGTTAGTTACACTATTTTTAACTCAAGAACGGCTGTACCGATTTGGCTGAAAATTGGTGAGCAGGAAGCTTAGAGCCAGGAGACGGACATAGGATACTTTTTATCCCGTTCGACAGCGTTCCTGTGTGAGAACGCACGTTTTTGCACGTTTTCGCGTGATTTCGCATGTTAGCGGTCATTGTTGCCTGTTGTAACCCATTGTTGTAACGCCGCACTGATAACAGAAGGCGATAATTTGGCGGCGGCGATGGTGTAGCGGTTAGCGTATCGGACTGTTACACCCAAGTTTGCGGGTTCAAACCCGATCGAAGCCGTGGATTTTTAGGGGCGAAAAAATCCTCCGTACGCCTTCCTTCGGAGGGGAAGTAAAGCCGGCTGTCCCATGTTAGTAGATTTACTGCATGTAAAAGATCCTCAAGCCTAAATGATGCCTCTGAGCTAAATTCAAATCGCCTGTTTCGTCGCCCAAGTAAATACCTTCTTTCTCCCATGGTTGGTGAAAGGAGCGTAGCGGAATTTGCGTGGTCAGACGGAAGAGCAGGCCTCATGGCCTGAGTATCGCCACGTAAAATAAGGCACATTCAATTCAATTCAATAATGATAACCACCTTTCGTTCGCCGTTATATCTATATATAGTCGTGTCAGTTACACTATTTATAACTCAAGAACGGCTGTACCGATTTGGTGAGCAGGAAGCTTAGAGCCAGGAGACGGACATAGGATACTGTTTATCCCGTTCGACAGCGTTTCTGTGTGAAAGCGCACGTTTTTGCACGTACGCAGTGCAACAAGGATAGTACAGTTTCTCACAGTGAGTGCGACGCGAAAAAGATGGGACCGGCTGTTAAGGCCCGGAACCAGAGTTCGCCGGGTCAGCTAGTATATATATATATATATATATATATATATTATATATATATATATATATATATATATATATATATATATATATATATATATATTATATATATATATATAAAAGAAAGTCGTGTTAGTTACACTATTTATAACTCGAGAACGGCTGTACCGATTTGGCTGAAAATTGGTGAGCAGGAAGCTTAGAGCCAGGAGACGGACATAGGATACTGTTTATCCCGTTCGACAGCGTTCCTGTGTAAGAACGCACGTTTTTGCACGTTTTCGCACGTTTTCGCGTGATTTCGCATGTTAGCGGTCATTGTTGCCTGTTGTAACCCATTGTTGTAACGCCGCACTGATAACAAAAGGCGATAATGATAGCCGCCTTTCGTTCGCCGTTATATCTATATATAGTCGTGTTAGTTACACTATTTATAACTCAAGAACGGCTGTACCGATTTGGTGAGCAGGAAGCTTAGAGCCAGGAGACGGACATAGGATACTGTTTATCCCGTTCGACAGCGTTCCTGTGTGAGAACGCACGTTTTTGCACGTACGCAGTGCAACAAGGATAGTACAGTTTCTCACAGTGAGTGCGACGCGAGAAAAAGATGGGACTGGCTGTTAAGGCGGAACAGAGTTCGCCGGGTCAGCTAGTATATTATGAAGAGTTCTTAACGACCATAAATTAAGATTTGAAAAGCAGGTTAACGGGGCTTGGTTAGAAAAATGTAGCATCATGTGTGTGCTAGTATCAGTCATGCTGTGTGTTGGTGTGGTGAGGGTGATGTTGTGTCCCTCATTGCATGTGAGGTGCCGGAGATGGAGGATGGTGCAGTGAATGGGTTGAGTTGTTCTTGATGTTGCAAGCCCTGAGGATGGAAATAAAAGTTTCCGAAACGTTGGCAAACAACTAGTGTACATTTTTCTGACCAAGCCCCGTTAACCTGCTTTTCAAATAAATGTAGGGAGAAACGTTTCAGCATCATTTTCAATAAATAAAGGTTGACGACAGGGGTGCTGTGTAGCCCCGGCTTTGTTTAAAATATATTTGAATGAGGCCTTGAGAAGATGGAGGAAGAAATGTAATAATATGGGTATTAATATTGGTGACTATGTTATTCTTTCTACACTTCGCAGATGATCAGGTGTTGTTTGCTGAAGATGAAGACGATGCTCTATACATGCTGCGGAAATTATATGAAGAGTACGCGAAATGGGGCTTAGAAATTAACCTTAAGAAGACTGAGTATACGGTTGTAGAAGGAAGTGCTAAAGGTCTGAAACTGGATGATGGTTCGGAAGTAAAACCCTGTAAAAAATTCACATACTTGGTTGCAGAAATGAATGCAAATGAAGGCAGTTTGTAAGATATTAGAAACAGAATTGCAATAGGCTGAGTGGCTATAAGACCACTACATCCACTGATATGGAAAGATAAATTAAGTAAGAGTGTAAAGAGAAAATTGTATAAGACTTGTAGAGAATATTCTCCTTTGGGTCTGAGGTGTGGGAAGTAACAAAAAAGAGCAAACAAAAATTGATAGCAATGGAAATGGACTTCTGGCGCCGAAGTTGCGGACTGACTTTAATGAATAAAATTAAGAACGAAGAAATTAGACGTAAAGCGGAAGTAAGTTTTGATATAATTGACACATAGAAGTGAAAAGACTAAAATGGTATAGGCACATGGAAAGGATGGACGAAGAACGCTGGCCCAAAATACTGTACAAATGGCAACCAGATACCCATCGAAGAAGAGGAAGACCTAGACTTACTTGGAGAGAAGGAGTAGAAGAGGCAATGATGAAAAGAGGATTGAGTAAAGAAGACTACACCGATAGAGAGATACGAGGGGATGCGAGAGACACCCTAGGGTGTAATATATCTCATCAAACTACTAAGTAATTGTAATGAACGATGTAATCCATCCTAAATTAATAAATGTGTTTAAAAAAGAGAGGGACGGACTGGCGAACGGCGTGACGGACGGATAGGCGGGCTATCAGATGGACGAAAAGACCGATTGACAGATGAACGGACAGACAGGCGGACAGATGGTCTGGCGGACAGTCGGACAAACTGAAAAAGATTTTCAGTCGACAAATTAAAGAGAATTAATTTCCATTTGATACATCTCAAATATCGATTTTTACACTTAATTTCATTAGCTTTTTAACGATATAAAAGAGAAAATATGTATGTGTGCATGTAGATGCATGTGTATGTGAGAGTGTGTGTGTGTACACGGCTGGTTCATAGGAATAGAACACACAGAGTGATCAACAATAATAACAATTTGTCGATGTGTAATCTAATATATTGAATCTACAGACGGTCATATTTCTTTCACTGTACCCCCTAATTAGCAAGCAACTCTTCTTCGACTCTGTCAGAACGTGTGTTCGTGATTTGAAGGCTCTAAAAATCAACGTTTGCGAGTTATACACGATAGTGATGTGCTGCAGCATGTTGCGGGTTCATCTGCACCCTATTTCTATATATTTATTTTACGTAATTTAATATATTTGTAACACACATTACATATAAAATCTAGTTCAACGTTTTAGCTTCTCGTATTAATTCTGTATACAATGTACTACAGATTGTTGTTGCCAGTGAAAACGAAATCTGTCAAAACCGAGTGCAGAATGAGATACCTACCAAAGAAGGGTGTTACATCCCATTTATTGCGTTTGTCACTTCGTTATACAAGATTTACTACTACATATTCTTGATAAAATTAATAGAAATGATGATATAAAGGTTGTACGTGTTATTCTTTTAAAAAAGCAATACCAGACTGCTCTAAGATATGTTTACGATGACTTTCGATTAGCACACCATGCGGACTCTTTTGTAAGATAATTTTCGTTATTATGGGTGTTAACGATACTTTTTTCCTTAGTAGATAAATATTGTTTTCACAGGAAACCAATGTTACTGCATTGAATTATTCGTTCAATGCAATACTTTACAATACAATACTTTATCTTAACGTATTACAATAGTGTTCACGTAGCTTTATACAGTCTCTACGCCTTAGGGTTGCCTTAGGGTCGAACTTATGGTTCTTCAAAGTAATTTTAATTTTCAAAAGTAATCATTTGTAATTTTGAACCCTTTCGATCGATTTTCATAGTTTCGTGAAGCATCCCTCGCGTTTGCAGAAAAACATTTTTGTACGTTTTTTAATGTCCGGACATTTCCCAATTTTCTTACGTATTTCAACTCTATTGGTCCTGAACTGCTGTGGGTTTCTTATTGACGTCCGTCTTCAATTCTGTCCGTCACGTCATTTGAAGTTTCATAAGCTCATCCTTTTTTCCCGTATTTTTATCAACGCGTAGCAGAATATGACTAAGGGACAAAGCCATTTGAAACTTTTTTACTACCTCCTTTGTCGTTGGCCGAATTGGTTAACTAAGTTCCGTGAAGACACGGAGGGGAAGCAATTCAAGTCTCCGCGTGACCGTCTGGGAACCCCGGGATCTAAGGGTACCGAGCCCCTGGCCGAAGGGATAAAAGTCAACAGAGTATTACCCCACGTTCGTAGCCAGTAAATGGCTCCGAGAACGTTGATACGAAAACGTAACAGATTAAAAAACTCTTTTCTTCGCGTTTCCTCGCATTTCGAAATCAAATCTAAAGAAGATCTGCTATCTGCACGAACTTAATTTGTGCCCTAGTTCATACATTTTATAGACTCACCAGATTCGATGTAGAATGATTAATAGTTATTGCAGCGTTTTTCTTGAACGGTACCTTATTATCCAGATTTTTTATTTGTCAAACATTTGTTTCTTCTGCGCCTGTCGACGACAAAAATTTTTATTTTAGCACGGAAGCGAACTAGCGAATTAAATTTTACTCGTATTCTTTGGCTTTAAAGATAGCTTAGATCGCTTCGTGGAGATCACGGTATAGCCCGCTTTACGAGCGCTTTTACAGCTGCTGTTTCTACGGATTTTTTCCTTCGTCACCTGCGCATCGAAAACGCCCTCCTTCACTTCGCTGTTGGCAGTCAGCTTTGGATGCTGACCTGCCATGGAAATAAACCTCAGCTCTCATGCACATAAATGAAGCAAATATAAAAAGGCATCTCAAAATTTTCCTTAAGCAGGAGGTTAAATCGTGTTTCATTTTCATTGCAACGTCTCAATTGATGAATGCAAGACTCTGACATATCATGTTCATGGATATAGCCCTGAACTTAACGCCGACCTGATTAAAAGAAAGAGTACACTCTAAGATTCCTTTGTTCATAATAACTTCAATCTGTGAGATAATCATGTACTTACGGTTTATGAGTGATTGACTATGGTTTTTACAAGACAAACAATTTATTTGGAAATTATCTACCGAGTTTTACACTATGATTTGCTGACTATATACATGAGTTTAAGCTTTGGGAAGGAATATTACATATAATAACTTAAGGTATAATTCGAATGACGTTTTACACACACTCTCTCTCTCTCTCTCTCTTTCTCTCTCTCTCTTTCTCTCATACATACACATACACACTCTCTCTCCCCCTCTCCCTCTCTCTCTCTCTGTCTCTCTCTCTCTCTCTCTCTCTCACACACACACATACACACACATCCAAACACGAACATTATAGTCTCGACTCTGTCCTTCTGGTACAACAATCAAAGACTGAAAATAAATTAGACGCAAACAACTAATTGAAATCGCACCTGAGGCACACGAATGTTAAACTATTTTACCTAAACTTTCAGAAAAAACAATTCACCTGGCATGGACTTCACCTAAACCTTGCCAGAAAACTTGCACTCGGTAGCAAGCTTCCAAAATTCGTTTCATCACAACCTCAGCAGCGCGTTGCGCGAGACCCGTCCTCACACCTGGTTATTTTCCATCCTCCGGGTCCCCTTCAGAGCCAGTTACCTTATCTCCTGAACCAAATCCTTGTACTACCTCTCCTTCCTCTCCACCTGCCGTCCCAGCTTTCTCGTCCCTTGACACTGCTGGGTCACGATACTTCCTTCGACCACACACTCGGGGTAAAGATAAGATAAATAATAAGGCATTATAATCAAATGCTTCAGAAATATATCCGTGTAGGTACACGAAATGAATTTCGAATAATGCTCAATCTCCTTCAATAAAACTGAATTCATCTACATAACATTACTGTGCAGTCTAAGTCAAATAGATGTTTTTTGCTTCACAGATTGGTTACGTCATGAGGAACTAAACACACTCCAACGTCCTTGTATTTATCTTGAAGGATTCTATTGTACAGCGAGAACATGCAATAATGAGATTTATTACAGCAATTTGATCGTGTGCCAACACTATCTCCTTCCATGGTCTTGCAACTGCCGTGAGAGTCTCATGGCAAAATGTATTGTCAATAAAAAAAGATGCGTCAGTATCTCGCGCGGTAGAAGTGAAACTTATTTCCGAGGAAACCTTGATTTTATATGCTGGTTTTTACATTGGCTAAATTTTTATAATTATTTTTTAGGATGGGGAAATAGATGGAATTTAACTCAAGAAAATCGTTTAATTACGTAAAATAATTATTTATTTTTATCCATTAATTTCCATAGATTATTACTCCAAGAAAAAAATACATTTTTACTTTCTCGTATACATACGTTCGGACGGAAATACGGAACGAAAATACACGTTTTGGGATCCCCTGATACTGAAAAAGAGATTTTTACCAAAACGTCAGTCCGTCTGTGAACACTACTAGCGCCTAAATCACACGTACGATCTTTTCCAAATTGAAGAAACCCCTGTCCATCTGATCCTAGTTGAAGCTTTGAAATTTTCAAACACATTTTTTAAAATTTGGAAAAACACATTTTTCCTTTAAATTGTTGATGCCAAACGAATCTATTCGATGGCATAACCGCAATTTTGCTCTATTCTTTGTTTTTTTTTTCAAAAAATACAGAAATGTATTTTTTTACTTGTCTCTTACGGCGGTTATAGTTCATTAGAGGTGATTTATTCACATTGTTATATTTATGAGTACATGTTCATTAAATGTTTTATAAATTTTCTCGAAAACTCAATAGGTTTCTGGGAAAATGAACTCAAAATTTCGTATTTTCAGAAACGCTTAAAAACCATTTTCTAAAACATTTTTCTTAAAATTTGTTCTTAAAATTTTTCCAGTGAATAGTACTAATTGCACTGTTTTATAGGGCTTAAAGTTAATATGGTGTATTCTTTTTTTAAAAAAATAAATAATTTTAAATGTTTTGAAATATTTCTCGCGCCGTTAATATACCATTTTCCATCGATTTGTATACATTAATACATTTGTGAGTGGATATGCTTTGAATGATTTCAATTGAAGTTTTTTGAACACTCAATAGATTCCTGAGAAGAATAGCTTAAAATTTCGCATTTACAGTAATACAAAATGGCCATTTTCTTAACAACGGTATCAAATTTCAATGAAAATTTCTATTTAAGACAAGGTTTTATTGTTCTTTAATATTCTTCAAAGTATACTTCGGTTGTACTATTAGGAAAACAAAAAGTTGAGATGATGTCAAAAGAATTTACTTTGGGTGACGATAGATGGGAGCTGGTCAGATAATGGAGACCTTAAAACCAGACCACACCAAGGAAATTAGAAACTTTTTCTACGACAAAGTCTGTGCCATTCTGTAGCACATCTAGTTATGATTGCTGAAGCGTGATTCAAATAATGTAGAGTATACATTTTGTAACTGTTGCGAGAATTGTGTGGCCACAGCTAGAACTACGCGTTTCGTGATTGCGGCCGATTTGCCCTTCCGTGCCTAGAGACGCTTCACTTGAGACATTGTGAATCGCGTTGCGAGTAAACGTTCCGCGCGTGTGGCTGTGACGCTTTTTGCGCAGAGGGCAGCGGAGCAAAGGGCGGACGGGGGTGCGGTGCGGGCCGGCGTGGAGCGGGACAGGGCGGGGCGTGGAGAAGCGAATAGGGGACGGAGGGGGAAGAGTGGGGGCGGGGAGTGGGGAGGTGCAGAGCGTGGATGGCTGAAGGGGGGAGGAGGCGTGGAGCGGGGCGTGCTTGAGAAAGACGGAGAGTGAACCGAGGAAGTGGACTGGAGGCGGAGGAGGGGTGAGGAGCAGGGAGGGGCAGGGTGTGGATGTCTGAAGGAAGAAGAGGAGGCGCGGAGCGGGACGGGGAGTGGTGAGGAATAGGGAGGGGCGGGGAGGGACACAGATGGCGTAGATGGCGCAGGGGGGCGTGGCTGGGAGAGACGGAGAGTGGACAGAGGGAGTAGGGTGGAAACGGATGAGGGTGAGGAGCGGGGAGGGGCAGGGTGGATGCCGGAGAGTGGAGACGAGGCGTGAAGCGGTGCGTGGTGGCGAGAGACGGAGAGTGGACGCTGGGCGAGGAGTGGGGGGAGGAGGGGTGAGGAGCAGGAAGAGGCGGTGAGGGACAAGGCGTGAATGGTGGGCGGAGAAGGGACGAAGGAGGGTAAGGAGAAGGGAGAGGCGGGGAGGAACAGGGCGTGGATGGCGAAGCGGGACGATTCGAGTGGCGTGCGCCCCCGGGGAGGCTGACAGTCCTCTGCCATCGACCGCAGGCGGCGGCGGCGGCGGTCGCCCGGCGCATCGCCTCGCTTCGCTCCCCCCCTCTGCCCCGCTCGTCTCACGCATCGGCGCGCTGTGTCGCCGGGCGGCCTGCCCGCTGCTTCCTCCTCAGACATTAAGCCTTTCCGTCTCGATGGACGCGAATTATCTTGTTAAACACAACATTGTGATCGACAATTCTACTACATGAATAATGAAGATGTAATAATTGATTGGTTAGTTATTCCGGGAACGCCAACAGCTAGGGTAATTAGTCCCGTAAGTGCAGTGCATGCTTCTATCGGAGGAGGGGGGCGCTGATCTTGGCTCCGACTGGTCTCCCAACACGTGTGGTAGTGTATAAAGTAACATTGAATGATAGTGAAGATACAAATGATGAAGCCTTGGAATGCAATGGAAACGGTTGAACTCAGAGAAAAACTACCGAAAACCTGCGTTATCCCCGACAAATTTCAATTGGATTGATGTGGAATTGAATTCGGATCCTCGTCATACAAGAACGGCGGTCTGGCTATTTCTCCTCGTGTCAACCCGCTCTAGCTGGTAGTGTCTCTGCACACGCCACCCTTACTATAAACGGAAGCGCCGTCGGTAACCATTACAATCCCCGCTGCAATCCCCACCGCCGCCGTCCGCCTCGTCCTCTCCAAATCACCGGCGTGACCGTGTCCATTTTCGTGGAGTCAACATCACCACGACCATCAGAAACGTCACTACACCCGCCACACCTATCACCATCGCCACCATCGTTCACGCTATCCTCAATGATTTTATTGCCACGGCCCATTCTCCGATCTTGCGTGGCCCCCACTGTCACCATCACCATCACTGCTATCACCGTGGTCATCTTAATGAACATCACTGCAATCAATGCCTTCACCATCAACACCACCTACCGGAGACTGCGCCACCGCCACCTCGACCGCCGCCGCCGCCTCCGCCACCGCCACCTCGACCCCTGCCGCCGCCTCCGCCGCCACCTCGACCGCCGCCACCTCGACCGCCGCCACCTCGACCGCCGCCACCTCGACCGCCGCCGCCGCCGTCTCCGCCGCCGCCACCGCCACCGCCACCGCCACCTCGACCGCCGCCTCCGCCGCCTCCGCCGCCTCCGCCGCCTCCGCCGCCTCCGCCGCCTCCGCCGCCTCCGCCGCCTCCGCCGCCTCCGCCGCCTCCGCCGCCTCCGCCGCCTCCGCCACCTCCGCCGCCTCCGCCGCCTCCGCCGCCTCCGCCGCCTCCGCCGCCTCCGCCGCCTCCGCCGCCTCCGCCGCCTCCGCCGCCTCCGCCGCCTCCGCCGCCTCCGCCGCCTCCGCCGCCTCCACCGCCTCCGCCGCCTCCGCCGCCTCCGCCGCCTCCGCCGCCTCCACCGCCGCCTCGCCGCCTCCGCCGCCTCCGCCGCCTCCGCCGCCTCCGCCGCCTCCGCCGCCTCCGCCGCCTCCGCCGCCTCCGCCGCCTCCGCCGCCTCCGCCGCCTCCGCCGCCTCCGCCGCCTCCGCCGCCTCCGCCGCCTCCGCCGCCTCCGCCACCTCCGCCGCCTCCGCCACCTCCGCCGCCTCCGCCGCCTCCGCCGCCTCCGCCGCCTCCGCCGCCTCCGCCGCCTCCGCCGCCTCCGCCGCCTCCGCCGCCTCCTCCGCCTCCTCCGCCTCCGCCGCTTCCGCCGCCTCCGCCGCCTCCGCCGCCTCCGCCGCCTCCGCCGCCTCCGCCGCCTCCGCCGCCTCCGCCGCCTCCGCCGCCTCCGCCGCCTCCGCCGCCTCCGCCGCCTCCGCCGCCTCCGCCGCCTCCGCCGCCTCCGCCGCCTCCGCCACCTCCGCCGCCTCCGCCGCCTCCGCCGCCTCCGCCGCCTCCGCCGCCTCCGCCGCCTCCGCCGCCTCCGCCGCCTCCGCCGCCTCCGCCGCCTCCGCCGCCTCCGCCGCCTCCGCCTCCGCCACCTCGACCGCCTCCGCCGCCACCTCGACCGCCTCCGCCGCCTCCGCCGCCTCCGCCGCCTCCGCCACCTCGACCGCCTCCGCCGCCACCTCGACCGCCTCCGCCGCCACCTCGACCGCCTCCGCCGCCACCTCGACCGCCTCCGCCGCCTCCGCCACCTCGACCGCCTCCGCCGCCACCTCGACCGCCTCCGCCGCCACCTCGACCGCCTCCGCCGCCACCTCGACCGCCTCCGCCGCCTCCGCCACCTCGACCGCCTCCGCCGCCACCTCGACCGCCTCCGCCGCCTCCGCCACCTCGACCGCCTCCGCCGCCACCTCGACCGCCTCCGCCGCCACCTCGACCGCCTCCGCCGCCACCTCGACCGCCTCCGCCGCCGCGGCGCCGTGCGAATGGCGAGAGCACGCGAGCGCCCGCGCGACGGATGGGCCCCGCGGGAGCAATGGTTGCCCGCTGTGAAAAATCGCTGCGTTCTCAACTTCGCTTACCGGGTTCTGATTTATGCTGCTCCGATTCCAGGTTCGCGGTGCGCGAAAGAGTTGAATAATTGATAAGCAGTGCAGTTTAGTCCGAACAAGCTAATTGCGCAAATTTGTTACATATTTCTGTGATAATTTTTCCATTTGTACAGTTGAGGTGACTGCTGTTTTATATCCAGTCGGAAAACGGCGAAAAGAGATTAAAGCGAGCATTTATATTAAAGCGACAGGAACGAAATAATTAATGCATCGATGTGTTTTCACTTTAAATCACATTTTAAATGTTATACCATGCTAGTATTATCGAATATTAATTTTCTGGTCAACATTCACCATTTGCAATTCCGAAATTCGAAAGTTCCAATTTACACTTCTAAAATGTTCGTAAATTGGAATTCGTACTTAATCCCTTCAAAGAAATCTGACGAGAGGTGAGTGTAAGAATATTTGCCATACGAAATAATGTAAATCAAATAAATCCGATTCAGACTCTCAATAATATGAACTGAAATTCATTTTATATCACGAATTCTATGTTGTTCCCAGGCTACTTTATCAAAGGATTAGCACGCTTCACTTTCTTGGGCCCTATCGTGACTGACTTAGCAATCGAAAATTAATCAAGCGTAAACAACAAAGGAATTTATGAAACATTCGGAGAGATCGTGCGGAGAATCTGTCATCCAACAAAAAACTAAGGTCTTAGTCGGGAAATGAGTTTCCGAATTTTGCGGGCAGTTCCGCACAGACCATCTTCAATTGTACGAAAACGGAACGGATACATTTTAAACTGTGTCATAATTTTGTGAAAAAGGTCGTCGAAAATCGAATAGAACGAAAACTAGAAAATTAAAAAACCGAAGTTTGGGTTAGTGTAATGTGTTTATAAATGGTTTATCACTAGACATAGGATGTTTAGGGCCAAAAAAATCGTCTTACGCGCCTAAAAATGTATTGAAAATGCCAAAAACGGAGAAAAAGGCATGAGTCATGTACCCAATAAAATGAAAAATTGTTTGTAGTTTTTGTCTATATTATTTGTATATTTTATTCTTAATAGTTTGTATTGCAATATATTACCAGTCACTTTTCAATAATCAAAATTTGAAATTTGCGACAGTTGGAAGACAAAATCGGTTTGAATGCGGAGAAGGATTTCTCAACATCTACTTATTTGACTAGCATATATTTTAGAAGTCGAACTTTGGCAGCAGAAACCTGGAAATTTACATTTATTTCAGCTTAAAATTTCGGTGCCCTCTGTGCACTGTCAATCGACCATGTTCTCAGAACATGGCTGGTATTTATGAAATAGGGAAAATGAGAAAAATCTGTTGGTATACTTTCAGGATTCCTCTCGTATTTTAAAATGCAAAGACTTGAATTGAAGGTTTCGTTATGAATGGTTACGTTGGACCATGGCCGATTTTCTGATAGTATCTTAGCTTTGTACATAAAAAATAATACATAAAAGAGAAAAATGTCCAATAATTCCAGGTAAGGTTTATTAGTGGACATTTGGCTAATGTTACTGAATTGTTAAGTATCGTTATCTTCAGAACATTATTTAATAGATCGATGTACTTTGCTCTGTAATTATTACACACAGTGCATTTCCCGGTGCTGGATTAGTTTCCTGTGCGCGCCGCGGGTCGCGAGTGCCAGTGCTGTGGGCTGGGGGGTGGGGGCGAGGTGGGTGGGGCGAGGGATGTGGGGCGAGGGGGTGGGGTGAAGAGGTGGGTGGGGGCGACGGGGTGGGGCGAAGGGTGCTGAGGCGAGGGTGTGGAGCGAGGGGTGTGGGGCGAGGGGGTGGGGTGGCGAGGGTGGGGTGGGGGTGGGGGCGAGATGGGTGGGGCAGGGGTGGGCGAGGAGGTGGGGCGGGGGTGAAGCGAGGGGATGGGACGGGGGGGCGGGGGCGAAGGGGGCGATGGCGAGGGTGCGAGGGTATGAGTATGGGGTTGTGTGGGTGGGGCGAGGGGGGTGGGGCGAGTGGGTGGGGCGAGGGGGGCGATGGCGTGGGAGGGGGTGCGAGGGGGTATGGGTGTGTGGGGTTGTGTGGAATTGGGGCGGGGGGCGATGGCGAGGGCGAGGGGGTGCGAGGGGGTATGGGTGTGGGGTTGTGTGGGTGGGGCGAGGGGGGCGATGGCGTGGTGGCGAGGGGGTGCGGGGGGGTATGGGTGTGGGGTTGTGTGGGTGGGGCGAGGGGGGCGATGGCGTGGTGGCGAGGGGGTGCGAGGGGGGTATGGGTGTGGGGTTGTGTGGGTGGGGCGAGGGGGGCGATGGCGTGGGTGCGAGGGGGTGCGAGGAGGGTATGGGTGTGGGGGTGTGTGGGTGGGGCGAGGGGGTTCGAGGGGGTGCGAGGGGGGTATGGGTGTGGGGTTGTGTG